>PVIU01022697.1:0-28839 GCA_004026605.1 Ondatra zibethicus | reverse complement strand
AGGGAGAATACGGCCAGTTTAAGCTGCATAAGGTGTCTTTGTATGTGAATTAATAATAAAAATACTCATGGTTCCCTCAATAAAAGTGTTTGTGATGTGACATGAACATGAGGATCAGAGTTTGAATCCTCTGTACCCATGTTAAAGCAGATGTCATCACTTCCACCTCTAATATCTGAAACATGGAGCCGAAGTCCAGATCCTGTGAGAAATCTGTCTCAAACCAAAAAGTCTGAGAGTTATAGAGCAGGATACGCAACGGCTGCCTCTGGACTCCATGCCTGTACATAGGTGCTGTTGTAAACCAGACATATAAAACACAAACACTCACGCGCACACACACACACACACACACACACACACACACACGCACGCACGCACGCACGCACAAAGTAAAGACAGCTGCAAGAATACAAGTTTTAGGATTCCTCCATAAAAGAGAAAATCAACCAGCCCTGAAGATCAGGATGCTCTGAGAAAATCTAAAAGATAGATTTTAACATCTGTGTGATAAAAAGGGATATTATCAAGTGCAGAATCTCCAGCTATTCACCAGTGCTCTATATATGAGCAAGGACAGCCTGACCTGCTCAGACAAGAAATACATAAAAGCAGGCAGTGGAACAACAACCTGTAAAAAGCTTTATTGGCAGACCAAATCAGTGTTTTTCAAACTTAAGCATTAAAAACACAAGCTTTACGATGGGAATTCTGACTTAGTACATGTGGTATGCAAACCCTTCCATAGTGGAGACATGACATTCTGATCTGCCACAAATATTAGAGCATTTCATATCATAATCCAGGTCGTCACCTGGCCAGTAAACAACCTCTCAGGAAAGCTGGTTCACCTGAAGAAATTTTGAAGCAATAGGAGAGATAACTGTCCCTTAGATGAGATAATATGCTCTCCTTCCCAGAATCCCTCCCTCAATGCAACAGCTTCGAGAACCTGCCATCAGTGATGCTAAGTTTGTCTGCTTTGCTGGGATCTAATGTAAGAAATATTACTTTTCCTTTGCCTTATACCTATTGGTTGGTGGATACTGATCAAAACCCTAGGCATACTTTCCCTGACACTTTGGGCTCTCTCTCTTCTCTGAAGTTCCCTTCTATTCTCTTTCACTCATATACTCTCTGAGCACTAACTTTCTTGGACCCTTATTGAAAGATGGTACAAGAATAGAGTCATATGAGGAGAATGTTGAGTGATTTTTAAGAAAACTCTAAAAAACTAAAATGAGAGTTTTGTGACCCAAGTTTCCTCAAAACACAGAATTGGCCTGGAATGTTTTTGTGCTCCTCCAAGTTGGAATAGATAGGAATGGGCTTTCTGCAGATTATTCATTGAAACTGGCTATTGTCACTTGTTTAGATGCCTCTATGGCAAAATATGAAGCTTGTATTTGGGATTGCACACTTTACTCATAGGATTCTTCTTAATCTTCAGAGTAGAAATTTCCTGATGTTCTGAAGAATGTTGGCTATTTCTCAAGACTTTATTTATCAGCTCGATTCTCCCAGGTTACACTGCCTATAGAGCATTAGACAGACCCCCAATTCTAAAGAACATCATGGTTTTCTTTCTTTTTCTTCTCTGTCTCCCCTTTACTGGCTTCTGTGGAGATGTACAACTTGCCTGCACTGCATTGGCATTTCACTTGTATTTTAATAAATAAAACTTGCCTGAGGATTAGAAAAGTAAAACAGTCACACTGGACAGCCTTATAAACCAGGCATCAATAACACACACCTTTCATCCCAGGAGCCACACTAGTTTGCCTTAGAACCGGGCTGTGCTTGCCTTTAATCCCAGAACAAGAGAGGAGTATAAACTGGGAGGAGACATCTCAGTCTCATTCTGGATTCCTGGAGGCAGGATCACCATTTCGGACTGAGGCTGAGGTAAGAGCCAGTGGCTGGCTGCTTTCCTTTTAAGGCTGAACCCCAATTTCTATCGCTGAGTTTTTATTAATCATGCTTCACTGCACTGTTATTTTTGTTTCAAACGCTAACAAAATGGTCCTTGAGTATTGTTCTGAGTCTGTATTTAGGTTCTTTAATTAAAGAGACTAAGAATCCATAAAGAAGAACTCACTTTCTCTGTAATAGTCTCATATGTAGATCTCTCTGTGTGTCTAATATCTTCCTCTTTATCAAACAGCAAAGAGACAGAACTTAATCTATTTCCAGTACTTTTCTAAACAGACTATAGACTGAGATTCTTAGTGGATGATTATGTTCATATAGAATGTCAAACTGTCAAATGAGATACAGGAGGTTTAGAGCCCCTTACAGGAATGTGGTGAAAACACCTCCATTTCATTTTCTTTATATCAAATAATTTTAAAACAAAACTGATATAAATATTACAATATATATGTATATATACAGAAAATGGTGTTTCCTGCTTCCTCTTTGAGGAAAATCTTTGCATAACTGAGATCACCCAGCTCTCTGCAGTGGGGAAAAGGTATCAGAGATGAACAGTAAGAAATGCCTTGTGCAGTTGGCAGAAGTGGTAATCACATCAAGGTTAATGTTTCCTTCTCTCCCTAACCTCCCACAGCCTCCCTTCCATAGTTGTGAGTTCCTAATATTTGTTCTGCCCAGCAAATTCCACCTAAGCACATTCAGAAGGAGTAATTTCATGACAATGCTTAATATGGGTTAGCATGTATCCACAAATAATGTTCAAAAAATTTAATTAGGCATTTTGAATCGAATTGTATAATTTAAATATTTTTAAGCTTAATGTTTGATTAAAGTTTCTGTGTCTGATTCTTTTTCAGGATCCTTAATAATGGTCCATTGAAATCCCTGTAGATAAAAGTGCAAAATTTTTCTCATACATGCAAATAAATTTTAAAAACTATATTTATTTAAAAAGTATCCAAAATTTTGGAGCTAGTGAGATTTGTTCAAAAGGGACTTGTTCCCTTTTATTTTATTATTAAAATCTTGTGCAATGTTTTGTAATTAATCAAAGAATGATTGCTAAACAATTCAAGCCAATAACACTCTACAACATGCACATGTTATTTAAGCTGTCATGACATTGCTTGATTTGCTGTCACTAAAAGTAAACAACAGCTGCAAAAAAGACAAAAGTGTTGCATATGAAATTAGAGCTGTGGCTGTCCTCAAGAGTTCTGACAATCAGAAGACTTTCGCCTGATTGGCTATGCCTTCCTTTAGTTCACTGAATAAAAACCTCTCAGTAGCCCTGGACCTGGATCATGAGATGGCTACTGGATAATAAATCCACTTTCTGGCAGTGGTCAGAGTCTTTGTGAAGTAGCCAAAGTCCAGTTATGCCCATCATACTTCCTACCTGTGCTGGCCGTTGAGTTTACTCTCAGCTCTCCTTCCTCTGATCCTCTGCTGGGGCTCCATATGGTGTGGTTCATGGTAAAGTTTGCCAGACAAAATTAAACATCCTCAGTTAAATTGGAATTTCAGATAAAAACCAAATATTTTCCAAGAATGTCTTTCCAAATATTAAAAGGAAATATTTGAGTACTTGGGTTTGCTTTTTTTTTTTAATATAAACTCCATATCTAACTCGTTAAACCTGGAAACGCTATAGAAGTCCTGAATACTCAAGCCACCACATGCACACCCAAGATGGTCTTCTTTCTCTTCTCCTTACTTTGGCCAAATGTGTGGCATGAAGCATTGGGAGGGAGAAGATGTGGCGAAACAGCAGAGCAGCAGACAGCTCTGCCAGTGCAGTGTGGAACAGCAGCTTGTTTGCATCTCCAACAAGAAGTCAGAGTGAGTGCCCGGCTGGTTCTCCTCAGGGGCCACCCCTAGCCAGCTGGGTCCTTTCCCTCTCAGTGAGTCCTTCTCAGAAATGGTTTCACACATACATTCAATGACTGACTTGTTAATACCATACACATTTTTTAAAAAATAAAGCTGCCAATCAAAATTAACCACCTAAGTCCAACCCTTGTTAACAAGTCCAAATACAACACTTTAACGTTTAATGTTCAACAATCTGCTTCTCAAAGGGAACATGAAAATTTCATAATGCAAAGTGCATTTAAATCAATCTCTAAGAGTCACAAGAATGTTAAGAATTCAAAACTGTGAGCACCATTAAAAAGAAAAGTCATAAGGACTTCCAATACACAATGCCAAAGTAAATATTCACGTTTCTAAAAGGACAATTGGGCACAGAAGATAAGAAAGGAGAAAAGCAAAGCCCCCAACCAGCAAGGCTAACACCAGATGTTTTAGCTTCTCATTATCATCTGCAGTCCATGATGGCATCGTCTGAGTTCCAATGGGCTTGGATAGCACCGGTCCTCCAGCTTTCCTGCCTAGAGCAAAATGACCCTTTGTTTGGAGCCAGCTCCACTCAGTGCCTACCTTTCTTTCCCCAACATTCCTCCTTTCCGGAATCTTTAATACCCTGGGGTCTCTATAGCAGCTTCAGGTTTATCTTTACATCTTTAGGCACAGCCCTCTCATGTTCCGTGCAGGAATCTCACCACTGACACATTGCAGCTTTCTGGAATTTGGTTAAACCCTGCTTGACTATTAAACTCTATCTTCTTGTGTGTCTACAAAACAAGCACCATGTGGAATGCACCAAGTTTTGCTGTTAGCTTGAGACATAGTCTGGCCCTCTTGGCCCATAGTTGTAACAACCACTGTACTGCTGTGGCAAAAACGTGAGAAAATATTTTCCTAAGTTGTCATTTTCCAGCAAATGTTCTTTTTACAGATGTTTCTTTTCCAATAAATTTACATCATTATACCCTACATATCTTGACCATCACCACACTTTTCCCATTGCCAAATTTGCAAAGTTCAAAGTTTGTTCATAATGGTGCTAACCCCTTTAAGAATTAGAGTCACTTCTTTTGCATTTGTTCTGTCCTCAACTTTAAGTTCAGTCTCCTGTCTTTACCATACTATACATGTCTCGTCACAACTGTCATCGGGTTCACATGGCATTCCTCACCACATTTTTCAGTTTTTGAACTCTCTTATACTATAAATCTGAGTAAGTGCCACAAGCAGTAACCATGCTATAGCCTGAATGTTAGCATTTATTTGACATGCAAACCATAAAATTGATGACTTTTGAATTGATCACCAGTCCTCTCTTCAAGGCACAGGGAGAAGACAGCCAAATGATGTGTCAGAAATAAATACAAATGTCCTTGAGTTTATCTTCCAAAAGAATCCCTGTGCCTGTCTAGGTCTCAGAAACTCCATCCTGTACACACTTCTACCAGAAGTTTGGTCAGCTGAACTCCTGCGATAATGGACTATTAAGGGTTCTTTAATTGATTGATTGATTGACTTATTTATTTATTTGGTTGCTTGGTGTTTTTGGTTTTTTGATACAGGGTTTCTCTGTAGCTTTGGATCCTGTCCTGGAATTAGCTCTTTTAGACCAAGCTGGCCTCGAACTCACAGAAATCCACCTACCTCTGCCTCCCCAGTGTTCCAGAGTTTCTCTAGTCCGCAGTTCTTTCTCATTTATCCCAGAAACTGTTTCCAAAGATGTATAAATCACATTGTCAATCAGGTTTATCACCATAATGACTCTATGTCTTAGTGCCAATTTTCAATATGCCTTGGTTTCTTTTCTCCTTGCTGTAACCAAAGATGCAATAAGAAATAAGGCACGACAGATTCATTTATGCTGAAGGTTTGTAGGCATTTTGGTCATCATGGCTGGAGAGGCAAAGCTCTGTGGCGGTGAGAGTTGTGGCAGCTTCTTGCTGAAATGTCAGCCTATCAAAAAGCACACATAAAAATGAAATATCAGTGTTCAGCTGGCTTTATCTTTTATCCAACTTAATTCAATATAGGACTACAGTCCATAAAAAAAAAATCCACACATTCAGAGTTTGGTCTTTCCTGATCACTTCATCTTTTGGGGGTATGTGTATTTCATTTAAGCCCTCAGAATTTTTTAATTCAATGAAGTTGACAATAAAAATTAACTGTTATACCAGACATTGAGAGAGCTTAGGAAATTGATATTTTTAAGCATATAATTTATTTTCTCTATTCATCATTTGGCAATTGACATTTGTCTTTGGAATTGTCCATTAATTGAGAATTTTTAAAGTATTTACTTCCCTGCCATGATGTATAATCCCTCCTCCCTCTCTTTTATTCTATTAGTTTAGTTATTTTTTGTATTAAATTGAGATCTTCTGAATTCTAGCTCTTACCTCATTATTGAAATTAGGGTTAGTCATCATTTTGTGCAAATGATCAGATAGTAAATGGGACAAAATTTGCCCTAAGTGTAAGTATATATTGATTTGTACTTACTTCTCTATTATCCCATTTAACTATATAATACTTAAATATATGATACTGTTACTTAAAAAGCAAAGAAACAAAAATAATACTCAAGTCTTCATTGTAAGCACTGACTACCATCCTAGTTAATTTCCCAAACTGTATAAGACAACATTTCATGAAGGTTCTGTAGACAGTCGGAATGCACTAGGCTCTGCTACTTCACAACATTTCATGAGGGTTCTGTAGACAGTCGGAATGCACTAGGCTCTGCTACTTCTCTAAACTACCTCCTGCTCTTGCTCCACATTCTCTATTTCTGTCAATGGAACTACTATCCCGGTAATCAACCAGCTCAAAACTTCTCTGAGAGTTTGCTTTCTGCCTTCTCAAAGTTTCTTTAAAAGGTATCTCTTTCTTCTGACAACTTTTTATTCTTCTATTGCAAGAAAGGGGAAAGAAATGAACATAGTGTCTTTGGCTTTGCCAGGATAGTGTCACATGCCATTAATGCCAGTACTCAGGAGGCAGAGACAGGTGGATCTCTTCAAGGCTTTCTTAGGCTACATAGTGAATTCCAGGACAGGGACACATAGTGAAGCCCTGCCTCACAAATCTAAAAGTAACTACCTAAATTTATATGTTGCCTTAAGGTTTTATTGCTGTTAAGAAATGCCATGGCTAGGGCAACTCTTATAAAAGAAAATATTTAATTGGGGCTTGTTTACATTCACAGGTTTAGTCCATTGTCTCATAGCAGGAAGCAGCACACAGACAGACATGGTGCGGGAGAGGTAGCTGAGAGTTCTATATCCAGATCTGAAGGCAGCAGGAAAAAAAGAGACAATGTGCCTGACTTGAGCATCTGAAATCCTAAAGTCAACCCTCAGTGAAGCACTTCCCCCAAAAGGCCACACTCCTAATAGTACCACTCTCTGGTGACCAAGCATTCAAATCTGTGAGCCTATGGGGTCATTCCTATTCAAACCATTACATATGTATATATAATTAAATAAATAATATTAAACAGACAAAGATGAGTACTTTTTTGAAAGCTGTTTATTTGTTGATGCTTTCCATGTGCCAGTTTTGAGTTAATGGTTTTAAAGAATTTGCTGAGACATTGTATAAGTCATTTGGGGTAGAATACTGCTTCCTTACAAATCAAAAAGCTCTAATTTATGGAACTTCGTACAAGTCTTAAAGGGAAGATTCAGACTCCAACACATGTCAAATTCAACACCTTGCTATGACATACTAAAAAAACTGCCACCAACATTAATAATAACAATCACTATAAAAATGGGAACTCAAGAATACTAGTAAGGTGGGCAATTTCTTTGCAAGCACATTTACAATGGCTAGCAGAAACAATATAAGGCTATGTGAGAAGTAGACACCACTATCTCCACAGAGAGAATTTAAACAAAGGATGCTAATTACATACATTATTTTCCTTGCATATAATACCTATGAGAGCCTTTCATTCATAATCCAGTCAGTGAAGGATGTTAGCAAAAATCTAATGTGTTAAGGTATCTGAAAACGATGATCAATAAAATTTATAAGTTGCTCCCTCGGTCTTCCTCTCTGTGTCCCATCCTTACTCTACTTTTCTCTCAATGTTTAAATACTGTTTTCAGGTCATGGTTGGAAGTAGGTATCCAAAATCATGGCAAGTGAAACACCAAGAATAAGAGAAATGCACATAAAGGGAAGTTATACTGAGAGAAAAGAGAGAGGCTGAGATTTCTATGCTTGTTAATTCCAGTACCCACTTAAGTAGCAGAAAGACAGACAGAAAAACATAAGCAAATATTTTATTATTACTAAGATGTTTCTAATTCAAATCCAAGAGATACTTGATATCATTGTTTCACACTAGCGGTCACCTCTCCTCCCATAAGGAAATATATTTGTGTCACCTGTTCTTGTCTTTCTAAAGGTGCAAACACATTGGAGAGTATGTTCTTATTATAAAGAAATTAGATTTTATGAGTAATATGGGATTCCCCTCTGTATGCTGTGAATATGTTTTATTACCATTGGTTAATAAAGAAGCTGCTTTGACCTATGACAGGGTAGAATATAACAAAGCAGGAAATCCAAGCAGAGATAGAGGAGGAAAGAAGATGGAGTCAGGCAGATGCCATGTAGCCACTGAAGGAAAAAGACACCAGAAGCTTACTGGTAGGCCACAGCCTCATGGTAATACACAGATTAGTAGAAGTGGGTTATTTTAAGATGTAAAAGTTAGTTAGCTAGGAATACACCTAATATATTGACCAAACACTGTTGTAACTAATACAGTTTCTGTGTGATTATTTGGGTTTGGGCAGCCGGGAACAAAAGCGCAGTCTTTGCTTACATATGAGATTGATATGTCTAACAGCTTCCTAATTAACCAAAATTCACATTCTACTATAGTGAGAAGCATATATATTGGCCACATAATACAGAAGGCAGTACTAATTATATGTAATCACAAACCCATTTCTAAGGCACCAGCTATAATCAGAGGTGAGTCTACACTTCTATTAAGAAACTTTGTGGCCAGGTGGTGGTGGTGCAAACCTTTAATCCCAGTAGGCAGAGGCAGGTAAATCTCTATGAATTCGAGACAAGCCTGGTCTACAGAGTAAGTTCCTGGGCAGTCTCCAAATCTACACAGAGAAACCTTGTCACAAAAAATCAAAAAAGAAAAGGAAAAAAAGAAAAAAAAGACACTTTGTGTTATAGATTACACAAATGCTTATATCATGACAGGTTTTTAAATTGGAAATAGTACTGATGTGTCAACAGGAAACAAAGACACACAATAAAAACATGTTCCAAATTTTAATGAACTCGTGATTTTTGGAATTTAATGTCTTCTGTCTCTTTGTTTTTGTGTGTGTCAGCTCCCTCAAGACCCAGGGCCAGGTGTACATCACCTACTGCATGGCAAGAGTCGAGACTACCTAAAGTGTCAGAGGCATTAACAAAACATGTATCTAGGAGGCAGAGAAGACGGAAAGATAGTCTAAAGGTGTCACCACAAATGCAATATTTACACTTTCCTTCCTTAACCACTGTTTTTCTAGTTTTTCCAACTATATTTTATATCTGTGAGTTTATGTCTAACAAAATATAGAGCACAGCTTTGCTCAGAGGCACGGCTCTGCTAAATGAAACTGATTTGACAGGATCAGACCATTGGAGTTTAGTCCTTCACATTCTGGATGGCTGGAAATGAAAATGTGCCAAACCTCCTTGGGTAATCAGTGAACCACACTCTCTACCCTTTCCTCCACACTCCAGGCAATTACCCATCTGGTTTGCTGGTCTCAGAGGAAATATCAGAATGAAGTTGCTCAACTAAAAGTGAATTATGTGTGTCTAACATGAGAAGCATCCTCCTACAGCTGCCTCTCAAGTCTAATTTTATCTGTAGCCATCCATCTGTACAGGCATTAGAATATTCCCAAATAACAGCAGAATATTCCGAGATGGGATCAGAAGGGCTGTGGCAGAAGATCTGGATTTTAGGTCTTGGTCTGTTCTAACTTCTTGTGATACGTGACCAGATCTTCACAGCACTCTGAGTTTCTGATTCTCAGCTGCATGCTATGAGATTCATGCTAAGTAACCTTTAGAGAACCCTTCCAGTTCCAAAATCCTGGACATGCAAACTGCCAAGACATCTGTCTTCCAAATTCTCCCAACTATCCAGAACACTCAACATTGGGTGAATGACAATGCAACTGGCCCTTGAGATTTTTGTATTATCCAGAATTTCATAATGATGAGGTTACTCTATTGTGCTTTTATAGAATTGTACAGCAAATAATAATTACTGTACTCTTTTGGAGATGGAAGAGGGCAGAGATTGACTAAATGACTCAATGTCTATGAAAATCAGTCTAAAATACAGTCTTATACAAGTTGGCAGATGCACACTAGATAGACTGTGTCTATCCAGTGCCCATAGAACCCAGCCTCTGTAATGAAAGACATGCTTTGAAGCTGTCTTCACTCCTAGTGAAAGATGTAATCCACTGTGCTTGATTTCCTTACTTCTGTGAAATAAGGAAGTTGCAAAAACCTTGTCTGAGTTGTTTTCTAGCACAGGAGACTTGTGACTCCTGGGCTGACAAATATAGAGACTGGTATTGCATTCATGCTCACGTTAGTCACAATACTGACAAAATGTTCTAGTGCCACTTGACACAAGGTAGGGTCATCTGGAAACAGGGAGCCTCAACTGAGAAACATGTCTTAATTGGATTGCCTTTAGGCAAGTTTCTAGGACAATTTATCTTTTTCCTTTAATTACATATTAAATTAAAATTACATTACTTTTCCTCTTTCCTTTTGTCTTTCAGCCCCTCCCAAATGCTCTCCCTCCAACTCCTGTTTTATCTCTTTTATAAATATGTATAGGTATGGCAAAGTGTATAAATATGACCTGCTGTGTCAATTTCTTTGTTATTTGTGTGTTATTGTTTTAGTACTGACCAGTTTGTATTGAATAACCAATTAGGAGGCTCATTCTTGGGAGATGTAAATCTATCAGCAGTCATCAGTTACCTGTACTCTCTTTTCCAGGAATGTGACCTTGTGAGATTTTACCACAACTGCATTAATATGTCTATTGCTATTGCCATTGTGCAGATTGTATTTGTACGGTCATTTCTATTAGTGAATGTTTCACAGTAGACTTCATAGTATTCTGGCTCTTACACTCTCTCCACTCCTCCTGAGATGTTCCTTGAGAGTACATGTAGGAATTGTGATGTCCATGTATCCACTGTGACTGGGCTCTCCATGATTTTGATCTCTACACGGCATCATTTGTGGTTTTCTGTGATGACATCCATTTGCCATAAAGAGAAGCTTCTTTGATAATAACTGGTAGAAACCTTTATCTGTGTGTATAAGAATAAGATTTAGAATGTAGTTAGGAATTATGTTGGTCTGGCAAAGGGAAGGTAGTAGATTCTCTTCTAAGATTCATCCTCTCAGTGACTCTGGAAAGTTGACCAGGTTTCTAGTAAAGTCATGGTTGTCTTCCTGGTGTGTGGACCTTATATCCAATCAAACAGCTGTTGGTTAGCACCAACATGTGTGTGCCACTTACAGAACCTTTAGAGATATCTGGCTATGCTGATCATTCTTGTGGCTCATAGACTTTACAGATATGTTGGACTATTGGGTCTTTCTCTCCCTTGGCAGCTTCCATAACACTTTCTGGTACCATGGAAGCTTGACTACAGGAAGGAAGAAGACTTTCAGGCTAGATGCACTTTTAGTAATATGAGTCCTGTGTCCTAAAAGCAATCAGGACTTACCTCCTATCTCAGAGAGGAAACCAAGGGCAATTGTAATAGTCTCTATTATTTGGGCAGTTACTTGGACTACCTTGACCAAGCATTCTAAGAAGAGCCTCATGCCTGGTACTAGAATTTTTATTAGTCTAAATAATTTATGGTGGCAAAACTTCCTTTAAGACGTGTGTGTGTGTGTGTGTGTGTGTGTGTGTGTGTGTGTGTTGTATATGAGTTCATGTAAACATAAAATTATAAAATTACTTGAGGATTTATCAAATAAACTTAGTGATGTTTCTTGACTGATGATTCATTTGGGAGAGCCCAGGGGATAGTACAATCCTTAGGTAGGTGGTGTTAGGTGCTAGAATAAGGCAGGCAAAGAAAACCATGAGGAGAAAGCCAGTAAGAAGCACTCTTCCATGGTCTCCGCAACAGGTTCTGCCTCCAGGTTCCTGCCCTGCTTGAGTTCCTGCCTTGACCACCCACCGTGATGCACTGTGATCTAGATATGTAAACCAAATGAAACTTTTTTTTCTCCAAGTTGGTTTTGGTCATGGTGTATATCCCACTATTTGAAAGCAAACTATGACAGACAGGACACCCATCAGCTCAGAGTCATGTGAACCTTTGTATGACATGACACTTTATCAACTTCCCATTAAGATAGGACTAATTTTAATTTCCCTGAGAGAAATAGTATCATATGAAAAAATACAATTCCAGCAATCTGTGTCATTAACAAGATCTCCAGGTATACAAGACAAAAAAGAAACAAGTATACCTTCTTGGGACTGTGGTCTAGATGCTATTCTGCCTAATCTATTAAGCAGGAAGAAGGAAAAGTCAAAGAAAGCACCTTAGTTATATTCTCTGCTTATATGTAAATGTTCAAAATCAACTTTGATCTGTTTGTTATTTTATAATCAATGTAGAAACCAATAATGAAAACATCACTATAAAATAATTATTCTCAAACCAAATTGTTAAAACTGTTTGAAAGTACAGATCCCTGGGTCTGACTCACAGTGTTCTAAATCAGTGCCTCTGGGAAGAACATGTGCAGGCCCAGGTCTGGGCATTTATATTATCCCTAAGGTGCTTCTGCTGACTGGCCAGGTTTGTAAGCAAAAGCTCCCCTACTATGTCTGGCTTTTGCTTTGGGCTTCCCTTGGAGCCCAGTGGAAGTTGTCTTTCTCTTACTCAGAAACATCTGCTATAATCACAGGGAAGAGCAGACTTGTTTGTCAATGGGGAAAGAAAAGCTGTTTACCTAGTTTTCAGGCCAAGGGAGAACATAATTACTGTCAAAGCAGATATGATTTCTCCTCACTCTGTGCCCTAGTAACTCACAGGAATGATGAGAGGGTTTTTAATTAATGTTTGAAAAGCACCATGATCCATGGATTAGAGCATTGGAGAGAGGCACAGTGTGCTTTATTGTTGTATTAATAGCAATTGTATTAACAGAAATAATGAAGTTTTCTAAAGTGATTTTTACTAGAAAAAAATCTACGAGAAAAGAATTTTTGAAGACTGGAGGAAAAAGGACAAAAAGATAAAAGGGAAATAAAAGATACCTTTTCCCCTATTCAAATTCTCCCATTAGACTTGGATAATATCTTGGCAGTGCTCAGTAGAACTCAGGTAAGGGATGCACTCCCAGTGTCCTAGGGAAGTTAAATCAATGTGGGTAAATGGTTTTGTCAGAGAAACTTGAAGTCAGGAAGCAAAGAACTTGCTGAGCAGACTAAGCCTCTGAACCTGGACTTATCTGTTGTCCACTGACTTGCAGTTACTAACAATCACACCTCTGTGGAGCACTTTGTTTATTCACTGTTAAAACATGAGGCTATCAAAGAATGTTCCACATTACTCAAAGACTAGTGGAAATGAGCGGGGATAAGGCATGGAATTGTTACATGAATTTTATAGATTTTGGTGAGGATGACTTCAACAAATTCTCAGATTTCAAGAAATAGAACTGAATGTGCTCATGATGGAGGTGTTATATATACTTCTCGAGAAGCCTTACAACTGGCCTTCTCTCAGTGCTCCACAGAAGCCAGCTCTCCTGCTTTAGAACATCTTTGATGATTCCCTCCCAATTTTGTTCTTATTCCCGATGATGCCAATATCAAATCATTAGTTTCCACTTGATGTTCATTGTTGTACTGATACATTGTTGTACCTTGGTTTGTACAAACTCAAGGCATTATTCATTACCTGATATTCTATATGTACAAACTCCCACACTCCTGTCCCCTCTTTGCTATGATGATAGCGAAATATAATTTTGTCAAAATAAATATTCACTGTATATATAATTATCAGCACATGAACAATGTTGTTGACTAATGTTTTGTTCTCCTTTACTACATCTCTTTGATATATATCATTCGACATAATTAGGTTATTATATTATTAGATATATATATATTAGATATTTTAATTTGCTTTTTCCATATGAATTCCCTCTCTTTTTTCCTTCCTTTGTCCTTCCTCTCTTCCTTCTCCTTTCCCTCTCTCCCGGTATCCCATCTTCTTGTTTTCCCTTCTTAACCATGCACTCCTGTAGGTCCCCATCTTCCTACCATGATGCAGACTGATCATGCTCTTTGACCCTCTGCATAACTACCATCCTAGGAGTCCTTTTCTCACTTTAATAACTTTCTTTACCCTTTTACTGTCCTAGTTATTCCATGGCTTTCCTGTTTCCTTTTGCTTTTTATGGTAAATGCTATCTGTCTAAGCTTGAACAGGTTATTTGAGATATGTTAAATATTTCTCACACCTCAAAATATGTATGTTAAGACATCAATTCACTGATGAAATTTTGGTAGTTTCCAATTTATACCCCCTGAAAACTCATGATCTGGTTTAAATTGTTGTAAGCTTTTCTTTTATAGGGGGTCATTTTCTCTGTTTTTATGTATTTAGAAGTAACATTGTTGGATGTTCAAGTAGAAATATTTTTAATATTTCCAAATTGCTCCCCAAAGTAATTTTTACCAATTCATGCTTCATGAGAAGTATAAAAGCAATTCCTTTTAGGTTATTTTTCATTTAGCATGCGAGGCACTCAATGAGTACTTTCAATTTGGAAATTTGTGTCCTTTAGTTCAACAAAATATCTGACAGCATTTCTTAAAGCTTGTTACTCAAAATTTTTACTCCTTGTAGAATTACTAAGAAAGAAATATAGGTCACCTACACATATTCTTGGGCTTTTGTTTGTCTCTCTTTTCATTGCCATTTTGTTATATTTTTAGCATTTTACTGACATTCTTCAGTCTATTATGCTTGACAAATATTTTACATATAGTATAATATTTTATATATATTATACAATAGAATGTAGAAATATGTATACATCATTCTGTTCTCTGCTTCCTGTTCTGGAAATGCTTGGAATCCTCTTCTTAGTTCTTTCCCAGCATTCAATGCACAGTTACTGTCACCATGGTGAACTAGTTGCTCCCATCTTGCTAAATTTGTGTCCTTTGACCAATTATATTTCTCTTTTTGAAAAATTTCCCAAGTTTTTCCCACTATTTTGCTGTATATTTTTAGCTTGAGTTATTAGCACTTTTCAATATTCTTTTTAAATTCTATTTTTTGACAAATGATTGATCAAGTATTTTCTTTGCTACCTACTCCCTGACTCCCACCCTACTGTATGTCAGATGACTGTAATAAAACATGACCAGAACTGAAGCACAGACATGAATGAGTGCTGATTTCTGGCTTGCTCTCCAGGTTCCTAGTAATCTACCTTGGTTATATCTTCTAGTGACACCTACTTAGAGGGGGCTGGTTCCTCCCACATCAACCATTAATCAAATAAATCTCCTATAGCTTTGCTTATAGGCAAATCTGATGGAGGCATTTCTCAGTTGATACTGCCTCTCCTCAAATGATTCATTTTGGGTCACTTTGACAAAAAAAAAATAACCAACACACAATAGAAATCACCTTTGAAGTCATAATACTAACAATCTACCAATTCTTCCAGTGATCCAGTGATTCCTATCAGGTACATCTACTAAGGGATTGATCAATCTGCTCAGGGTCACCTTCATTTGCACTTACTGGCTGGATCACACAATCTTTGAAGGCACAGCTTAAATTCTCACACCAGTGGAAGCCTTGCCTTCTAGCTTACTTCTTTACAACTTTCAAGTGTATTTGTCTCCAGACAGACTCGAAACCTAAAGGTAAAACTTTCCCCCTCACATTAAACTTGTTTTTGTGTATTTAATCATCTAAAGTTATGTTATGGGTTCTCAAATCTTTATTTCAGCCTTCATAGAATAATAAAGTAATAAATTAATCAAATTAGTAATTGTCATGGTATTCTCATCTTCCTTACACACCTATATCTAAACAGAGCACTTCCTTTTAAAATATTTTTATTCATCTCTCATATATCAAATTCCCATCACAGTTTCCCCTCCCTTCATGCCTTGCAGGCTCCTCCACCTTCCCTCTTCCCTAGATCCACTTATCCTCTGCCTCCCCTCAGAAAAGAGCAGGCCTCCCAAGGACACAGCATAACAAGCTATAGTAAAACCAAGCACAGATACACATATCAAGGGTGGACAAGGCAATCCAGGAGGTAAAGGGTCACAAAATCAGGCAAAAGAGTTCTGCTCCTACTGTTAGGAGTCCCATAAGAACACCAAGTTACACAGCCAAAAAATATATGGAGAGGACATAGCTCAGACTCCTGTGGGATCCATGACTCTTAGCCCCACATTGGGCGCCATTCTGTAGCAGGAGTTGAGCGCCATTCTGTAACATGAGGGTCTGGTTTGGTTTCTGTCCTCCCACCAGGTCCCACAGTCATTAGGTCCCAAAGAAAATCACACAGAGATCTCCCGAAGATTATAAACTGATTGACCCATTAGCTCAGGCTTCTTATTAGCTCTTGTAGCTTATATTAACCCATTATCCTTATCTATGTTAGCCACATGGCTCAGTACCTTATTCAGCGGGGCATGACACATCCTGCTTCTTTGGTGGTCTGGGCAGGAATGCAAAAGAACTTCCTGCTTCCCAAAATTCTCCTATTCTCCTTGCTCCGCCTCTACTTCCCATCTGGTTGTCCCACTTATACATCCTGGCTAATGGCCAATCAGCATTTATTTAAATCATGATTGACAGAATACAGACAATTCTCCCTCAGGCTCTGTGACACACTATGAGCCCTGCTTAATTGATTTTGTGGGTTGTATTCTCATGTCATCCTCAAATCCCTTGCTTTCACAATTTTTCCTCTTCCTCTTTGATGAGATTCCCTGAGCTCTGCCTGATATTTGGCTAGACATGTCATTGCTATATATTTATGAACTCAGAGAAGCTATGGTTACCTTGCATACGACCTATACAACATGAAAACAGCAAAAATTCTGGCATTCATGATGGAGGTACTCTCCACACACCATCCCTTACTAAAGAATTATGGGCAATTGGTAGCTACTGAGAAGGGAGAGTCATTCTTCTTTGAAGGTGTAGCCACTAATAGTCTCCAGTAGATTTCCATGTTCCAGTAGATGGCCCTATATTCATACACATATGGGCAGCACTAAATCTAATTAATAGCTCCAGATGGTACTGAAATCCAGCCATAATCTAGAATGAAAAAAATATTATCTCATTTAATACAAAAGATTAATTATTCAGTAGATTACTGTATGCCCACCTGAATTTGTATCTTTTATTTACTCCCCCACAAAAAAATCCAGAGACATCAAGTATCTAAATATCAGTTATGCACAGAAATATCATACAGACTTAGGGAAGAACGTTTTCTCCATAATTTTAGAAGAAGACCAATCTAGGTAAGATGTAAATCAAACAGTCACTAAAATTAGAATGAGATAGTTTTGACTAATCAAAATATTATTTAATTCCAACTGGCAAAACCCACCATGAATTAAATGAAGAAAACCTGCAACTTAAGACAAAAAGTTCTAGCTTTTAATGTCCTTAACCTACATGGAATGGTTGTAGTTATGTTTAAAAACACAATGAGAATATACACAAAGATTTGAAACAGGTAAGACATAAAAATTAGCTGTTAAGAAATCAAAATCCCTTAGATCCCTAAATGGAATCAAATAATGCTGCCCAAATACATGACTTTGCGTTTGAACTATTTTCAGGTGAATACAATAGACATAGGGAGCATTGCTCTTTGCTTGCCCACCCACCTAAAATGATTGCATGTATTTCTTATAAGAAATGTTTATTCCTGCACCATAACAAGGAAAGCATTATTCTTTATGGGCACAAAGAATTAAAACTCCTATAGGTGGGCACAGACTTTGCTAAAATCACTCTTATATGCCATTAGCTTCCCCATGTATTTTCTAATCATTGTTTCACAGGAGACCACTACAAAGGTCCAAGCCTTTGTCTGAAAACTTGTCCACAATTTATGGCTTTGTTTCAGTGGTTTATAAACCAGCCTGGTGTGGTGACATATGCCAGTTATGTAGACTCAGACAAAAAAGATGCTTGAGATAAAGATGATTGCTTGTATAGCCTGCACAGGTCTCTGGGTTCTACCCAACACTGAAATATATGATTTACTACATCTTGCAAAGTCTTTGATTATTCACTTATTTTCTGTACAAGATTTAGCATATGTAAAATATTAATGTCAGCAAAAATTGTATGCATTTTCTCCTGATCATTGTCCTTAGTCCATGTAATATGTAGCCTCAGCCACTGATCCTAAAAGGACAGAGGGAAAGTTTTCCTTCCTAACGCACTCAAAAGAAAAATGAATAATAAAGTAGAAAAATGCCATTTTTACTTTCCATACTGACCAAGATTTTTGAAAGCTGAAACTTCTTTGTTGACAAAAATAAAGTATAAAATGGGTTGACCTAGGTATCATTGGTGCTTATGAACAATTTCTCTGAAAACATTGGGGTATCTTTCTGAAAAAAAGAACATACATATTCACACAGCAGCACTTTCCCTAGAGATAAACTGAAACATCTTAAGTTTATTTTTGACAAGAATGTTCACTGAAATATTGCAGTAGGCAAAATATCCACTTAAGAAGAAAACTAATTAAATAAGGAAAACTTACCCTTTACAGTATGCAATTGTTTTTAAGTTAGTGAGCTCAATACCAACCAGTAATGACTGACTTACCAGACACAGTTTTCATTAAAAATCAGTGTATGTAAAGAAATGGGGAACATATACATGCCTAATTATACGCACTGATCATATCCCAGGAACAAGTAACCAGATCTAGTAATAGTTATAACATGGAAGAACCCAAGCACCAGGCAGAGAAGAATTGGGTATTTTAAATTTTGAAAAAGATTTGTGAATTTTCTATTCTGAAAGTTAAATTGATAATGTGGTATATATGCTGATGTTTGCTGTGAGCCATTATGTGGGTGTTTGGAGGTATACCAGGGCACAGACACATATTTCAGTGATGAGAGTGTTAAGCCATTCACCTCTGCTCAATGAATCTTAACTGAGCTATCTTTCTCTTATTTATGATATGATAAGAGCTATGACCACATTTAGAAAAGAGAGACTTGCATTTACTTTCCTGTATTGGTTTGTTCCACCCTTAAGAACATACATCCTTGGATATCCTCCCAGTCTCTTATTGCTATGTTACCAGCATTCACAGCCATGCTGACAGATAGGACTCTTGAAACAACACATCGATCATCCTTGCAATTTGCATGGAAAGGAACGTTGCTTGGAGGGAAGAACAGTTCCACAGACAAGGACATATGGTATAGCCAGCTTAGCATGGGCTGCCCATCCATCCAGAAGAGCTCTGTCTGTCCTGTCCCCTTGGTTACCCTGACTGGCCACTTGACTATTCAGTTGCCCTTGTTATTGTAATCCTGCAGATGGCCATCTGTTCTGCACGCAAGGGAGACCTGGCCCTGGGGAGACTACTCAGCTGCCCTGAATAGTGCAATCAGGTCAATTACACCGCTGCTCCTTAATTGCTTGTGACGGCTGGGCTATTGTACTTGAACCACCAGTAATTTCCAGTTCATTGTGGCTAAAGAATCTGGGCTAATAGTGATTCCAACCTGTTCCCCAGGGTTCCTGGCCTCACTCAGCTTGCACTACTGCTCAAAAGACTGGGCTCTGCCACAAACACCATAGGCTGCTGAATCTCAACCTAGAGTTATACTGTCCTACAAAGAACAGAGCACGAAGAAGCATCATTTAAGTACATGATTCCTTTTTAGAAAGGCAGGGTTAGCATAATGTGGACAATAGCACTAATTTGTCCTTTGAGAAGCAGCCTGAAACAAGGAACACAGATTGTTAAGGATGATGATGGTGAAAGTGACTGTAATTGCTCACTCGTGTGTGTGTGTGTGTGTGTGTGTGTGTGTGTGTGTGTATGTGCATGTGTGTATGCACGCATGAGTGTGTGAGTTTTTTCATTTTAGGAATTATCAAATCCATAGAAAATTAATACGAAGAGCTTACTAAACCAAATTTAGGATATTCTGAGAAATTTCTGATAGAATTGGATTTTCAAGACTTTACATTTGAGAAATTATGGGCCTAAGAATATAGCACGGTGATAAAGTGCTTGATGAACATGTTCAAGGCCCTGTGATCCCCAGAACCATGGAAAAAGAGAGAAGGGAGAGAGGGTGGTAAAGAGAAAAGAGAGGTGTGTGTAGGAGACTTTTCTTCATTGTGGCCTGGAATGAATGAATAACTAAGTGGAAAACGCATCACACTCTCAATAGTGAGCTTCCTTTTACATGATGACACAGTTGATGGGGATGTCCCAGGTGACTCATTTGAAAAGGCTTGTTTCCAGTAAAAGAAACATCTAGCTTTTACCAACACTGACATTATAGGTGTGGATAAGTCCCTAGACAGCAACTGAAGATTTTTGGTTGTGTTTTTTTTTCGTTGTTGTTGTTGCTTTTTGTTTTGTTTTGTTTGTTTGTTTGTTTTGTCCCAGGACAATAAATTGCATTAGAAGCACATGATTAGGAATAGAAATAGAGACGCTTTAATGAGAAAGGGAAAACAATCATAGCTAAGGAGAGGGCTCTCAAGTAGGGAAGCCCTGTACCATGAGGATCATAACTCTTTATAAGTCATTTACACAACACCTGCCTCTGCCACCTTTGTATACTACAGCTTTTCTCTTGAGCGTGCTGCTTGATCTATGTAGCCCAAGTGGGGAAGGGTTTCCAGTCTTTCTCTGCTAACTGGACTCTTCCATATGTTAATTTTGGTATCTCTCACATCAATCCCTACTCACTAAAACAATTGCACCACAGATATTTGTGGCCCTAAAATTTTTCCAGGAGAATATGAAGGTGATAAACAACTAATCTATAACTCTTCTATGTTGAGTACTAATGGCCCTCTCAGAAGAACTCAGTTTAGTTTCTAGTACCTACATCTGGCTCAGAACAACCTCTTCTGGTTTCCAAAGGCACTCATACAATGTGTACATATACATGCATACACACACACATACATACACATACACATTAAAATAAGTATATATATTTATATATTTAAGTATAAATATATTATACATATATATTTAAATACAAGGTTTAAGTAAGAGTAACACGATTATGTAAATTGATGATCTTGGGGTAAGAGCCAGGAAAGTCATGGTCATTCTTGCTTCAGGACAGTCTATATAGGTTGCTTTGAGGGGTGTGATCCTTTGAATTGTTAAAAAATAATAATACTGACAGTTATATGAATAAATGTGCCAATATATAAGAAAAACAGCTTTCAAAAGAATCAAATAGTGGAATAGATGAAAGAGGAATGAGGGCAAATTTGTAACCATTGAATACCAAAAGTGGCAAAGAAACATTTTAAAGAAAACCAAAATGTAAAGTAGGTTACAGCTACCAGTGGGCTTCTAAATGGTTCTTATTTCTGTGTTATGTCTGGTAAGGCTGATACTGATTTCAGTAACTCATGTGTAGGTTTATAAAACTTGAAGCTGTTTTGCTTTAAAATGTATGGTCTGATTTTGTTTTTGTTACTCTGCATTATTGTCTTTTGTTTCATTTTCGCTATAATTTTCTGATAAATATTTAAGGCCATATACGTAGCCAAAAATTAACTATTTTTCAGTTTACTATTAAGAATAATTGCCAGGCAGTAATGGTGCATGCCTTTAATCCCAGCACTCAGGAGACAGAGGCACACAGATCTCTGAGTTTGAAGTCAGCCAGTTGTATAGCGTGAGTTCCAGAATATTCTGGACTACATAGAGAAACTTTGTCTTGAAAAGCCAAAAACAAAACAAAACAAAAGATTAAGTTGAGGCTTCTTAGGAATTCTCTGGATCGTTAGAGGAGCCTACTCATTGTGTCATCTGCTGAAGTAGTCAAGGTCTGCATGCTCAGGTGAGTTCCCTTGGAATCACTGGGGAATTTTTTTTCTCCATGTTAACTCTCCTCTTTGCAGGATGTACACTGGATAGAGTTTGATATCTACAGTTTCCACAACAAATCTGACCAAGAGGCCAGGTGTCTCCCTGGACCTATACAATACTTGGAAAAGTGGCCCTAGGGACCTAGCTAACCTGAGGGTTGAGGTCAGAATATTGTTCTCTTAAGCCCTGTATCTACATGGACTTTAACCTCCAAGAATGGAGATTCAAGATCCAGAAAGTCAGTTATACCAACTTTAAAGAAAAATATGGATGTGAGGTATTTTAATCAATCTGTGTCTTTTATAAAGCAAATCTACCTGGAGGATGATATTGAACTGTGAATTGATAATTATTGGTCATTTTCTATAATGATCAACTAAACCTGTCTGCTAACATTGTACAAAAATGAAGTTATTCCCTTTATATATAAGACAAGAGGTTTGCATTTATGCCAATTATGAGTATACATCAGGGACTCAAATCAGTAGAAATCAAATGATGTAAAAATGTGAGACCTAGGAAAGAGGTATCACTTTAGTCACATGAGTTACACCCTGAGGGCCTAGGGAGTGTAGCAGTACACAATGGTCAGTCAGTCCCACAGTTACCTTTGGTGAGTGGAAGCCAAGGCCAAAAGAAGGGAGTATGCTTAACCCAACTCTGGAGTTACTTCAGTCTGATGAGGCTCAGTAACCATAGCTCTGATCTAACCAGCAGGAACCAAGCTTTAGTTTTTAACAAGAGGCATAAATCACGTCCATAACTTCTATATCTTCTTATTTAATGGTTTTTGCTGTCATATTTTTAACCAATGAGTATAAATTAACGAATTTGTTAAAGAGCAAGTCTTATAACAAGCACTTATCATTTTTTTTAAAAAAAAACATTTACTTATTATTTACATTTTAAGACAACCAAAGCAGGGTCAAGATTTTGACATTTTTGCCTTATTTTATGTGCATAACCTGTATACTTTGGCAAATAAATATATCAATTACTCAAACATAGCCCAAAGCCTAAGGATGAATCATTGTCTCAATTCTTGGGTTTCAGGGACAGTAGAGTCTAGCAAGATCATCCATGTAAGCAACCAAAAGCTAACTATCTTTTACTTTACTATTAAGGTTACCAGAGCACAATTGTCATGAAGATAAAATCGTACTCTGAAGCTGGAGTCATGGTACCTTAACAACTTTATTTTACCAACAGCAGTGATTTCTCCACTAAGCAATACTCTGAGACTGCTAAATTGCATACATTCTTTGTTTTTAGTTTTAAATTGGACTAAAATAAAAGGGTTTGGGGATAACTTGAATTATAATGTACATGATCACTTACCCATGATCACTTAGACATTAGCCACTGAAGTCCCATGTGATCAGTGTTAAAATATGAGCACACATGGAGGATATAAACAGATATATAGCTGTAGGTAAAGACAAATTTAAAAACAACAAAATTCATAGTTTTCCTAGTTTTAAGTTTGACTGCCTATTGTATTATTTTGTATAGCATTAAGGAATCCCCAGCTCAAAAATTCGGTGTTTTTAATGATGTGATTCTCTACATAGATAAAGTAGAAAACTTGATTTTTTTTTCCTAGTATATTTCAGTGGGTTGGGAATCACTAAAAGCTAGGCTTTAAAATGGCTACCTTCCCCCCTTTAGTTTAAGTGGGACAAGATAAAAAATCTTGAAAAATCTTTATTTGAAAGCAGGTAGAATGGCAATGCTTTTATATATTCATGTTATCAGTTAAAATTTATCTTTAAAAATGTAAGATGTTAGTTACTATAAATATAACAATAACAATCATTTTTATTTTATACAGAGGAAGTTTATTAGATTTTTCAACTGTTTTTTAGGATTATATTTTGTAGCACAATTAATAAAATTCCAGTAAAGGATATTGGGGTTCAGCCTGAAGGTCAGAAAAGCAAAACAGCCAGTCACTGACTCTTACCTTTACCTCAGTCTGAAATGGTGATCCTGCCTCCAGGAATCTAAGAATGAGACCGTCTCTGAGAGCTGTCTCCTCCCATTTTATATTCCACTCTAGGTCTTGGATTAAAGGTGTGCACCAATACCACCCAGTTTCTATGGCAAACTAGTGTGGATACTGAGATTAAAGGTGTGTGTCACCACTGCCTGGTCTGTAAGGCTGACCAGTAGGGCTGTTTTATTCTCTGATATTCAGGCAAGCTTTATTTATTAAAATACAAATGAAATATCACTATAACTAATATAAGAAAACTATATACAATAAGTATAGTAACTTTACATAATATATACAGGCAATAAATACACCAACAATGTCTTGTCCATTTGCATTTGACAAATTCAGAGAAAATACTCCATATCTATCCTATCTGGGTGAATACAAAGAGTCTTGTACTTAATTTACTTCCTATCATAACTTGATTTCTGCATCTGGTAAACATGGAAAATTATGACTATCTAGTCTTCAACTTCCTCAAGAGACCCAAGAATGAAATAATATTAACTGAGTAAGTAGGAAGTGCAAGAAACATCCAAAAAATGTGAGAAATGACAGAAACAACTGGCTGCCTGGACAGTCACTTAAACTTCCTCTGCAACACTGGGGCATCTATCTTTTGCCTACAAGTCTATATATATCCAACAGACTTTCTATGAAGCATGAAATTCTGAAAGGCTGTCCCTCCTTGTCTTGACAATATTTCACAGTCACTTTTGTGACAATCTTTTGTGTTCCTGCTGTCTAATTAGGACAACATACTGTCAGCAGTCAATACAAGAGCATTTTATCCCCCTGTGGTTTACTTTTGCAACAAAGAAAGTAAACTCCATGTGGGGTTTCATCAATGCCTATTATCTTCTCTGAAGTAGATTCATTCTGCCAGGAGCAGACATGGATCATTGTCATAAAAGGTCTATGTTATTGAAACATCTTAAATGTCATATTTTTTATTGATTTGATTGAGCTATACATTTTTTTTCTCTGCTCCTTCTCTGCCTATCCCCTCCCCTTCAAACCTCTCCCATGGTTCCCATGCTCCCAATTTACTCAGGATATCTTGTCTTTTACTACTTTTTATGTAGATTAGATCCATGTGTGTTTATCTTGGGGTCCTCATTGTTGTCTAGGTTCTCTGGGATTGTGATTCGTATGCTGGTTTTCTTTTCTTTATGTTTAAAAACCACTTATGAGTGAGTACATATGATAATTACCTTTCTGGTTCTGGGTTACCTCACTCAATATGATGTTTTCTAGCTCCATCCATTTTCCTACAAATTTCAAGATGTCATTGGTTGTTCTTTGCTGTGTAGTACTTCATTGTGTAAATGTACCACATTTTCCTTATTCATTCTTTGGTCGAGGGGCATTTAGGTTGTTTCCAGGTTCTGGCTGTGACAAACAATGCTGCTGTGAACATAGTTGAATACTTGTCCTTGTGGCACAATTGAACATCATTTGGTTATATACCCAAAAGTGGTATTGCTGAGTCTTGAGGAAGGTAGTTTCCTAATTTTCTGAGAAATCACCATACAGATATACAAAGGGTCTGTACCAGCTTGCACTCCCACCAGCAATGCAGGAGTGTTCCCTTTACCTCACATCCTCTCCAGCATAAGTTGCCATCAGTGTTTTTGACATTGACCATTGTTACAGGTGTAAAATGGAATCCCAGAGTTGTTTTGATTTGCATTTCTCTGGTGACTAAGGATGTTAAGCATTTCCTTCCATTTTAGGTTTTTCTATTGAGAGTTCTCTGTTTAGGTCTGTACTCCATTTTTTTTTTCGGTGGGCTATTTGTTCTTTTTATGACCAATTTCTTGAGTTCTTTGTATATTTTGGAGATCAGACCTCTATCTGATGTGGGGTTGGTGAAGATCTTTTCCCATTCTGTAGGCTGCCATTCTGTCTTGTTGACCATGTCCTTTGCTTTACAGAGGCTTTTCAGTTTCAGGAGGTAATATTTATTAATTGTTTCTCTCTATGCTACTGGGGTTATATTTAGGAAGTAGTCTCCTGTGCCAATGCGTTCAGGTGTACTTCCCACTTTCTCTTCTATGAGGTTCAGTGTGGCTGGCTTTATGTTGAGGTCTTTGATCCATTTGGACTTGAGTTTTGTGTATGGTGATAGATATGGATCTATTCATATTCTCCAACAGGTTTATATCCAGTTATTTCAGCACCATTAGTTAAATATGCTTTCTTTTTTCCATTTGATTTTTTTTTGCTTCTTTTTTAAAAATCGGGGGTTCATAGGTGTGTGGATTAATATCCGGGTCTTCTATTCAGTTCTACTCATTCTCCTGTCTGTTCTTATGCCAATACCAGGCTCTTTTCAGTACTGTAGCTCTGTAGTAGAGTTCGAAGTCAGGGATTGTGATACCTCCAGAAGTTCCTTTATTGTACAGGAGTGTTTTGGCTATCCTGGGTTTTTTGCTTTTCCGTATGAAGTTCAGTACTGTTCTTTCATGGTCTGTGAAGAATTTTGCTGGGATTTTGATGGGCATTGCATTGAATCTGTAGATTGCTTTTGGTAAGATTGCCATTTTTACTATGTTAATTCTACCTACTCAAGAGCTTGGGAGATCTTTCCACTTTCTGGTGTTTCCTTCAGTTTCTTTCTTCAAAGACTTAAAGTTCTTGTCATACAAGTTTTCCACTTGTTTGGTTAGAGTTACTCTGAGATATTTTATGCTATTTGTGGCTATTGTGAAGGGTGATGTTTCTCTGATTTCTTTCTCAGCCCTTTTATCATCTGAGTACAGGAGGGCTACTGATTTTTTGAGTTAATCTTGTAAACTGCTACATTACTGAAAGTGTTTGAGTTGTAGAAGTTCTTTGGTAGAATTTTTGGGGTCACTTATGTAAACAATCATATCATCAGCAAATAGTGTTTGACTTCTTTTCTGATTTGTATCTCCTTGATCTCCTTTTGTTTTCTTATTGCTCTAGCTAGGACCTCAAGAGCTATATTGAATAGATATGGAGAGAGTTGACAACCTTGTCTCATTCCTGATTTCTGTGGGATTACTGGGAGTTTCCCTCCAAATAGTTTGATGTTGGCTGTTGGCTTGCTGTATATTGCCTTTATTATGTTTATGTATGTTACTTGTATCCCTGCTCTCTCCAAGACTTTTGTCATGAAGGGATGTTGTATTTTGTCAAAAGCTTTTCAGCATCTAATGAGATGATCATTTTTTTCCGTTTGTTTATATGGTGACAGATTTTCATATGTTGAACTATCCCTGCATCTCTGGGATGAAGCTGACTTGATCATGTTGAATGATGATTTTGATGTATTCTTGGATTCGACTTGCCAGTATTTTATTTAGTAGTTTTAAACCAATGTTCATGAGTGAGATTGGTCTGTATTTCTCTTTCTTAGTAATGTCTTTATGTGGTTTGAGTATCAAGGTAATTGTACCATCATAAAAAGAATTTGGCAATTTTTTTTTTTGTTGGGAGACTTTTGATGACTGTTTCTATTTCTTTAGCACTTATAGGTGTATTTAATTTGCTTATCTGGTCTTGATTTATTTTTGTTAAGTGATATTTGTCCAGGAAGTGGTCCATTTCCTTTAAGTTTTCCAATTTTGTGGAGTAGAGGTTTTCGAAATATGACCTGATTATTCTCTGGGTTTCCTCTATGTCTGTTGTTATGTCCCCCTTTTCATTTCTGATCTTGTTAATTTGGATATTTTCTCTCTGTCTTTTGCTGAGTTTGGATAAAGGTTTGTCTATTTTTTTAATTTTCTCAAAGAACAAACTCTTTGTCTTATTGATTCTTTGTAATTTTTTGTTTCTATTTTGTTGATTTCAGCTCTCAATTTGATTATTTCCTGCCATCTAGTTCTCTTGGGTGAGTTTGCTTCTTTTTCTTCTAAAGTTTTCAAATGTTCTGTTAATTCACTAGTATGGGATTTTTTTCCAGCTTCTTTATGTAAGCATTAAATGCCATATTCTGTAGAACTCTGGAGTGTTTGAAGATGCCCTTTCTAAAATATATTTGTTTGACCTTGAAAACTTACCTCACGTGGCTAGAAGTTCAATTATAATAGGTGACTAATTACCAACCTGCATCCTAATTTAATTATCCTAAACAGTTGGTAATAACTTTCAAAGACTAGAAATTTGCATTAAATTGTTAAATGAGCTGTATAGGTACAATACATTGAAGAAGATTAGAAATGTATGTACAGTATGTTTTAACAAATTTAATATCAAATTTGTATCAATATATAAAATTTGTATACAATATACAAAAGCCCAATTCAATGTAAAACATTTAAAATTAGTAATTGCATTTTAAAAGTAGATTCAATAATTTACCTTTTTACTTTATCAGTATGTCCTGTGATTTTTAATGTGAAAGGGAAATTTAACATGAAGATCTTTGACAAACATATCCATCATTTTCCATTTGTCATAGCCTTAGTAAAAAACCTACATTTAACATTTATATATTCAGAGTTTCTCTGGAAGCAAATTCACAGCAATTAGTCTAATTAGAGTATTTTAATGAACAATACTTAGAGGCATTTAATTAACACAAAGCATTTTATGTCTTAATATTTTTGGTACCCATGACTATTGGACTAATGAAATAAAATCTTAATTAATTTCCCTGTAACTTGTTTTGCAAGAAAAATTTTATCAACATCAACGTGTACAATGCTAAATTTCACAGCTTAATGAAACCTTTATCTTGTATCCCCAGTGAATTTTGTTTTATATAAGCAGGAACATTGAAGACTTTAAGAAACATGTTATTGGCCCAAAGATACCACTTTAATAAGTTGTAAACAGGTATGAGTACCTCAATT
>PVIU01022696.1:0-28856 GCA_004026605.1 Ondatra zibethicus | reverse complement strand
CTCAACTTTTGCCTGGTGATCTTGTCTGCTTCCAATTTCCAGGAGGATCTATATATGTTTTTCTTAGGGTTCACCTTATTACTTAGCTTCTCTAGGATCACAAACTATAGGTTCAATGTCCTTTGTTTATGGCTAGAATCCACTAATGAGTGAGTACATACCATATTCATATTTTTGGGTCTGGGTTATCTCACTCAGGATACTGTTTTCTACTTCCATTCATTTGCATGCAAAATTCAAGATGTCATTGTTTTTTACCGCTGAGTAGTACTCTAATGTGTAGACTGCCACACTTTCTTTATCAAGGTTTTATAGTAACAGGAAAAAAAGGAAGCTATAAATTAAGACACTTTTAAAACACACAGTGGAAGCATCAGGTAGCTGGTTTATTGCAGAGCAGGGGGTGCTGTTGTAGGTTTCAGCTGTGACCTGGGCACACTCTTGGCTTTAAGATTGGTGGAAGCCAGTGGCCTGCTAAGAACATCCTTTAAATTTTTGATAATTATGATGATGGTTGGCCAGACCATAGGGACAGACAGTGAATCGCTTTCAATAGGAGAGTAAATTAGTTCAAGATGATTTAAATGTTCCATAATTAACAAGTTCAGTCATTTTTGACTTTGCAGAATCTTTAGCACCTCCCCCTTCTCCTTCCCCATTTCCTCTCTCTATCCCTTCCTCTCTCCCTCTATTTCCCTCTTCCTCTTTTCCTTTTCCTCTCTGAACCTGAGTTCAGTGACTGGGTTTTACATCCTTACCTCTCACAGCCACTGGGTTTTAAGAACCAACTGTTGTCTTTGCTGTATGTGCAGTGGTCAAATGCCTGCTCAGTGTCTCACGCCCACACTGATCTTCTATAGACTAGGTATTTGGCTTAGGGAAAATATGCCTTGAAATTCTAACTGTGTTCTCATGGGTTTGCCGTCTCTCCCAAATTTTGGCCTCCAGAGTTATTGTATTGGTGTTGTATAACTGAATGAGCAGAACACATTAGCTACTTGGGTGAGCTAATATCCAAGCTCTTTCTACTCCTTTTCTTCTTTTTTTTCATTTTCCCTTGCCTTTTAAAACTTTTGTTCTTTTTAAACATATATTTTACAAAATAAGATAATAGTTATACTGCTTTCAATTTTAAATTTTTGTAGAATTATGTGAAGGATATGTTAAATCAACACGTGCATAATTTGATGCCGTCATGGGTTGGAAGGACTTTGATTAATGTAGTACAGTGTTTAAATGTTTTTTTCCATTAAGAGACTATTTTCCTTGTTGTGTGTTGCTATAAGCTGCACAATAATGAACATATGTGGCTATCTCTACATCTATCTATTTATTTACCTACACATCTATTTCCTCCTTATATATTTTACCATTTTCTTTTATGTCTGATTATATCATATGAAAGATAAGATAATTGTGTGGCAATTTCTTCTGAAACAAATATTCTTCTTTTATGTGGAAGAGGAAGGATAATGGACTCAGGAGGTAAACAAAACTTACAAGTTACTCCTGAAATTGACAAGGTCCATAATGTCTGATAAGCAGTCATAATTTCTGGGGAAATGTCAATTTGAACTAACTGCCAGCAGTTTGTGCTGGGAGGTGATCTCTGCAAAGAAGGTTGCAGGTTTTATGAATCACCATTCAGGCTAGGATAGTCCTTCTGGTGAAACAGCTGGTGTAATGCAAGCTGGTGATGCAAGATTCTGTAAATGACCTTCATCCATGCTTCCATATGCAATCCTCCATCCATTCTCCCTTAAATTACTCCAGTAGACTCATTGGCTCACTATGCTAGGCTTGGGTAGTATTATTTCTTTGGTCTGTGGTGTATCACTTACCATGGATGAATAAATGTTGTTCCTGTATTTCCAGGAAATAAATCTCACAATAATAATATAATAATTAACCGATTTGGGGTATTAGTTTTCCTATAATTTTCTTCTCCAGGACAGTTTTACTATAGGAGTTTGGGAAGTTGATTGAACCCTCTGTAACTCTGTTTCCACATACACAAAGAAATAATGAGTTTGATATGATGGAGTTGAAGAAATTATAAAGATAGTTCATATATTCCACATGCAATGTTTTCAATTAAATGACTGCTATTATTATTGCATTTTAATAAAAGAACCGTTTGAAAGAATGTTAGAAAATAAGGTTTAATTAATAAAAATGGTATCTTCCATGATTTTAGAAATTAGCTTTGGAGATAATATGTATATAAGGAAGAAGGACATAGGAGGATTCTGCTGCTCTGAAAATAAAAGGAAACTCTAAGTTAAGAAAGACCCAGCACTGACTCTACCTCTCTAGTTGTTCTACTGTTCTTCAGATCAGTTAGTCCCCATGTTGTAGTATATGCAGTATACCTAGATACGGTATCTGTGGAGTAATTTTACCCTCTCTTGTAAATGTTAGGATGGTTTAATTAAAAAAATAAAGCCATACTTCAATTAATAGAATAATTGCATTAATAAACTAGAATATTAAAGAAGTGGAAAATACCATCTGTCTTCATTTTGTTAATGTTAGTAATATACAGAATTAGCCCTTGAATATAGGCCAAGTGGCAGTTTTTGTTAGCTAGCTAGCTACAATAATATCTGTTAAAGCAAGCAGATATTTTAGAAAGTCACTTATAATACAAAAATGTTACCATAGGGACTACCTAATAATACAAATAAACCTTTCTCAGGTTGAATGCCATTTTCTCCCAAATAGCTGATAGATTTACCCTTTTGGGAGCAGTCTGGACCACTCCTTTGTGAAATGCTAAGGATGTTGAGTAGGCTGTAGACTTAGAGGGAGCTGTAGTTATACATGGTTCTCATCAAGTTTAACAGACACGAGCAAGACATACGTTAAGCTTTACTTAACTAACTCAACTAAAAACAGAAAGTTTGTGAAATGAGAAGCAGTAGAGTAAAAAGGTACAATCAAACAGCATGAAAGGAAAGATAAGGCTTTGTTCATTAACAGAGGGGGCTTTTGCATCGTGCTAATGTTTTTTTCCTGTGTTTCTTCTTCTTCCTTCTTTTAACAGTGGAGTAGGGACTGTCTGTTCCTATGTAAATGAGAATCTGTTGTATTCCTCAGTGCAATGATCTTTAGTTATTAACTTTGATCCAAGTAAACATATTTCATAATAGGTTTATTATGAGGATCACTAGAAACTTTACCATTGCTGTGGTACCTGTACATATATAGGTATAGACATACATCGAAAACCTGGTATTGCGTGTTTGATAAATAGCTTATTTTCAAGTAATTACTTTCGTCATAGATTAGTGTTTCATTAGAACTGTATACTGACATGAGCCACGGGACCAATTCAAAATTCTTTTACATACAATAGGCCCCCAGATTTCTAAGTTAATTGATATTGTGATACCTTCAAATACTAACAGATCTCATACTGCCTCCTAATTTGTTTTATATAGAATATATAAAACCAGTCATAAACTCATTGTGTTGGTTACCATTAAATAGTTCTAAAATAGAGAATTAATGAAAGTTCACTAGAAAGAAAGCTATTGGTTCCACTGAGTTTCTCCTATAAAATTAACATGGGGATAGGGCCTTGGTCCTGCCTCAATGAGGTGATGAGACAGTCTTAGTTAACTTCTCAAGGGAGGCCTCATAGTAAGAAGGAGAGGGCTGCGTTCCTGGCGCCTGGTTAGCTTATGCCCTAAATAATTACACAGAAACTGTATTCATTTGAACACTGTCTGGTCCATAAGCTCTAGCCTCTTGGCTAACTCTCACATCTTAATTCAGCCCATTTCTAATGATATGCATATCACCACGGGGTCATGGCTTACCGGGAAGATTCTAACCTACATCCATCTCAGGCCGGAAAAACATGGCATCTGCCACATTGCCTTCTCTCTCTCAGTATTCTGTTCTGTCTACTCCGCCCACCTAAGGGCTGCCCTATCAAAAGTCCAAGGCAGTCCCTTTATTTAATCAATGAAAGCAACAGAAATACAGAAGGACCTCCTACACTATTTCCCTTTTTTCTGTTTAAACAAAAAAGAAAGGCTTTCATTTTAATATAGTAAAATTACATATAATTTTATCAAGTTATCAGTTATCAAGCAAGAGCTACAGTTACCATATTTAGATCTATTTTATCTTTTATCATAATAATGGAAAACTGGAACTATCTATCTATTCTTCAACTCCATCAAAGACTCCAGAAGGATGTAATATTACCTAGGTAAACAAGAAGTAAGCAACTTCCAAAACCCTAGAAATGACAGAGACATCTCGCTGCCTGTAGTCACCCAAAGTTCTTTTGTACCATTGGGGCATCCATCTTCAGCCTACAGGCCCACAGTATGAAGCAGGAAAATTTAAAGACAGTTCAGTCACTTTCTTCTGTATCCTGCAGAATGTCTTGCAGACTCTTTCATGAAGCAGGAACCCTGAAGGATCATCTCACCTTTAGGCAAGTTCAGCAGTCTTCTTTCTGCGGGTTCTTTCTGTCCAGTTAAGCAGTCCAGGCAAGAGCAGTTTCTTGCCCAAATGGCTAACAAATTCCATAAGGAGCCTCTTTGATGCCCATCTTCCTCTTGAAGTAGCTGGTGCTGCCAGAAACAGATGTGTCTCATTGTCATGAAAAGTCCTAAGTTATTAAATCATTAAATGCCCATGTTGTGTAGTCTTTGAGAGATATGAAGAATGCCTATCTAACTAAAATATATCTCTATATATCCAGAAAATCTAACTAACATGACTACAAGCTTGACTATTATTGATGATTATCCATTAACAACCAATATTTACATTACGTTTTTAAATGAGCTACACAATCACAACACCTTAATCAAGATCAGAAATACGTATACATATAACAAAATTGACCTTAAATATATCAATAAAGCAAAATTTATACCAATGCAAATTATTCATATCTATATCATCTCCCCCTTTAAATGTAAAAGAAAATTTATAAATAATATTTTGGAATATGGGCATAGTTTTTTCCCTCCAAACTTCTTCCTGCTGTATGGGGGCACTCTAGATCAGGTATTTCATGGTGTATCCTGTGTGCTAGGTTCATCTCAGTTGGCAGATGAGTGAAGTAATTTTCTGAAGGTGTTCATGATGACCTTCAGGAGGCTGGGGTCCATGAAATCATATTATTGGTCTGGAAGCAATCCACAGGTTCTCATCCTCTGTGAAAACGAAACAAGAATCTCTTTTCCATATCCTTAGACCCAAATTTGGAAGTCATGATACCTTTAGGTCATATATGTTGGTTTAGTTTGGCAGCCCATACAATGAAAATTCTCTCTGTACTTAGCTCCTTAACAGTCAAAAAATTAAAAGAAAACACAATAATATACAGAATCCAGGCTCTCTGTGAATTTTCCATTTTTATGTGGCTTATTTTTCTTTATTTTTTTAACCTACAACTATCTGTACTCTGTCTCTTTAAAGACTTTACCCCCTTTTTAAGGCATTAACTTTATTTTATGACTCTCTATATTCTTTTTCTTTTCTCTCCCAAGCCTACGTACATCCATCCAACAGTGTGACCCATTTAGAGGTCTTTTATGTCTGAATCTGTTCTATTGTGAATCTGTAATTCTTTACTATCCAGGAACATTTCTTAAAATGCTAAGCACTTCTTAAAAACATAAGTTGCGCCATGTAGGAGAAATACCGTACTGCCTATTTGTTCCCAGTCTAAACCTTAACTGCGCTGTTATTATGATAATTATGATAGTTCCAGCCTGAGATGGAACTGGTGAAGCTGCTCCTATCTCAGAGCCATTTGGTGTCCCTGAGCCGCAAGCAGTTTCAGGCACACAGCAAGTCCATATTGCCATCAAGCAAGCCACTTTAATCAGAAACCCCATCAAAATGCTCTGTCTCCAGCAGGAGCCAGAGATGGCACTGGCAGGATAGCCCAGAAAACCTGCATTTTAAAGCCGCCGCAGCTTTTTTAGTGTTGTGGCCGCTGAGTGAGGAAATTTTCTCTGCAGCACCCCGCCAGGAAACAGGAAAAAGCTGTGTTAAAATCTATAATTGTGTCTAGAATTTCTTTTCAAGCCCTCTCAGGTTTTACGTGGAGTTTGTCAACCACGTTGGGCAGCCAACTGAGGTAAGAAGGAGAGGGTTGTGTTCCAGTGGTGTGGGAGAATTGTCTGTATTCTGTCAATCATGATTTAAATAAACGCTGATTGGCCATCAGCCAGGATGTATAGGCGGGTCAACCAGACAGGAAGTAGAGATGGAGCAAGGAGAATAGGAGAATTCTGGGAAGCAGGAAGCTCTCTTGGGAGTTCTGCCCAGACCACCGAAGAAGCAAGATGTGACCTGCCTCACTGAAAAAGGTACTGAGCCATGTGGCTAATATAGTTAAGAATAATGGGTTAATATAAGCTACAAGAGCTAATAAGAAGCCTGAGCTAATGGGCCAATCAGTTTATAACCTAATGTAGACTCTCTGTGTGATTTTCTTTGGGGCTAAACATCTGCAGGAACTGGGCAGGACAGAAAACCCGACAAGCAGGCCCATCATGCTACAAGGCCTTACCCTCTCTGTGGAAAGGATTAGGGTGAGGTGGAGGGATGGGAGAAATGAGAGAAGGAGGGAAGGGGTACTGGGGTTGGTATATAAAATATAAACAAATAAATAAAATTTAAAAATTACCATGGCAAACTCTGGTGGTGGTATTATTGTACATAGTTATCTACTTCAATGTGCCACTGCTTCATTGTACCAGAAGAGATTATCCATCCAAAGTACATTTTAAATGCCAATTTCTTCATGTTATCTCTCCTCACACCATTTTCTTTTAGGATATAATTCACATTCTGGTTTGGGAAGTCCTTCTGTGTATGTGTTCCTTTTATTGGTTAATGAATAAAGCTTTTTTGGCCTATGGCAGAATAGAGTAAGATGGGAATTCCAAGCAGAAAGAGGAGGAAAGAAGGCGAGTCAGGGAGATACCATGTAGCTGCCAAAGGAGATAGACACCACAGAACCTTACCAGTAAACCATGAGCCTTGTGGTAAAATACACAATAATAGAAATTGGTTAATTTAAGATGTAAGAGCTAGCTAGATATATGCTTAAGCTATTGGTCAAACAGTATTGCAATGAATACAGTTTCTGTGTAATTATTTTGGGTCTGGGCAGCTGGGGAAACGAAAAAGCTGCCTCAGCCTACAACGTTCTTAGTCTTTTTTGCTCATCATCATAAAAGAATACTCATTTGTGATTATTAGACAATATTTAAACACTGGAGAAGAGAACTTCAGTTCATAGATTTGGTGTCAAAGTGGCAGCAGTAGTCATCAAAGATGTGGCTGGATGTCGTACTCTCCTTCAATGTTCAATATCCCTATGTTTATTCTTATGTTATCTTGCTTGTTTCCATAAAACAATTTGTAGCTGGGTGGTGGTGGTGCACGCCTTTAATCCCAGCACTCAGGAGGCAGAGGCAGGTGGATCTCTGTGAGTTCAGGGCCAGCCTGGTCTACAAGTGCTAGTTCCAGGACAGGCTCCAAAGCTACAGAGAAATCCTGTCTTGTAAATCAAAAACAAAGACAAAAATAAAACAAAACAAAAAATAATTTGAAGTAGAAATTTTCAAAGAAAAAGAGCATCTATTTGTCTTTTAGCACACAAGAACATGAAGACCTGGAGAAAGGACAAATATGTGAGGAGGCAAGTGTGAAGGGACCAACATCCCAAGAGGAAACATGTGTAATATCAGCAGATAGAAAGAACAGGCAGCCTGGGTCTGTGTGGACACGAAGAGACACACAGGAAACAGATTGCCACCTTAAAGGCAACAATGGAATTTTCAGACTGAAATCCCAGTGAAGGGCTGCAATGGCTTAACAGAAGCCAGCAGTGACTACAACAGCTCTGGAAAGACTGGATCCATAACTCAGACGCAAAACAGGACTGCTCAAAATCACCAATGCAGCATTGTTACTTTTCTGCTCTGTCACTTACATTGGTTGTATTGGCCTCTTTTCTTTTCTTTATGTTTTCTATACCAACTCCAGCCTTTATGTCCTGCTTATTTTTAAAGTTATTTTTGGTTCCTGCCTATTTTTTACACTTGGAAAAAATGAAAGAGAAAGAAAAAATATCAAACATCCAGAGTAGGGTCATTCTCAGTTATTATGGATTATTGACCATAATTTAGTTGGGGATGAGAGTTTCTATATTGACCCTTCATGGGTCCCCTGCTATATGGCATGACCTCCTTTCCTAGACTGGGGTTTAAGTTCAGAGGATGAAAACTGTAAAATACACAGCCTCTTTCTGTTCACTTCTGATTTACTCCAGAGAAAGAGAAAGAAATAAGAGAGACAGAGTAAAAAAGAGACAGAGAAACAGAGAGAGATACAGAGAGAGACAGAGAGAGAGAGGAAGAGAAAGAGAGAGATTGTAACCTCTAGTCATTGCTCAGTGCTCTGTTATTCGTGATATGCCTGTCTATGGACTGAGGTGTGTTTGGGTGTATGGGAATGAAACAGTGCTGGTTTCTCTGATTCACTGCAACAGCTTCTCTCTTGAAGCAGATCTGAGTGGCATCTTCCCCATAACTGCCTTAGACCCCTTCTGTATAACTCAAATTTAAATACATCTAAAACAAAGTGGGTGAAGTTGTTAAAGCTGTTTTACAAATTTCATGGCCCATGAGAGTGAGCATCGCCTATGTGTGTCTTCTACAAAGCTGTAATATTCCAGATGCTTCTCATCTGAGGCTCAACTGCAGAAGGATTTCTTTATATCCTCATACACCCATGATCATGATGCAGGTCTTCTTGGTTTGTGATACTGAAAGTTTCAGTTCATACTGAGTGTTGATTACAGGCCATGCCAAGTTCCTTGTCCTGTAGGCTTCACCATGGGATAGCTCAGAACATTACTATTGCCTTTTCAGCAATAACAAGAGAGATAACTATATAGCAAATGGCCTTGAAAATTAAGCAGTGTACTCCTGTATGCTGTCATATGTTCTTTCCAAGAAAGCTATAGATTTCATGCATCCTTAAGGTTGGTGGATATAGAAAATCTCTAGTACTACAAATTTCATGCATCCTCAGGTTGGTGGATATAGAAAATCTCTAGTACTGACTGTAACTTTGTCTATTAGTACAGAAGGGCTACTCAAGATTTATGATCCTTCTTTTCAGGTTTGTGATCTCTAATGACTTAGACATCCATAAATTGGGCTGATCTAGGGAGTCAACAGTTTCTTTTATTACAAGATAAACACTTATTTTTGTTGCTTAATGGGATACCAGTCACATTTGGGAGATACTGAGCTGATGTTGTGAATTTTCTCAACATAAAACTCATGCTCCTCTTTAGTCTCTAGGCTGCCAAAATACTCACTCTGCTTAGTGCAAAGTTGAGTAAGTCATTTCCACTCTCGTTATCGCCTGCTCTCTTTTTGGAAGACTGAGATTACTCTCTAGCTGAAAATGTTATCCCCAGACACATCTGTGACTCTGCCATCACCTTTTCCAGGACATTGCTCATAAGGTACTACCCGATCGAAATGTCTTCCACACACAGTGATTTAAAATTATGACACATCTCAAGCCAGGTGCAATATCACCTACTTGTACACTCAGGGTGCTAAGTCTTGAGGATCTTGACTTTGTTTCAAAATCAAAAATATAAAAAAAAAACCAAAAAGATAACCCATGCCTTCCTTCATCACTCCTTTTTATTACTGTTTCCCTTTATTCCCTCTCCATAATACTTACAGCTTTCAAATAGGCTGTGTACCCTTGCTAATCTTATTAATTTTCTTGTCTATTGTTTGTCTGTGCCTTCTAGAATATAAGCTGAATCACGATGACAGAGCTCTTTGTGAATGTGTCTATTCTTGTATCTTTGGTAGTGAGAACAGTCTCTGGCATACTGTAGACAATAATAAAAACTCCTTATACCTTGAATTTAATATCTTTAAGTAACTCTTTTTATATGAATTATTATTGTTGCTGACAGTACTTGGCTTAAAAATGATGATATTGCTACAAACAAAGATGAAACAATTTTTTTTTCTGATCACTCAACTAATAATTGGCACATAACCTGAGCACATCAATCCCGGCAACAGTGACTTCCATTAGTGGAAAGAAAAATGGATTTACAAGTCTGGAAATTCATGTTACCTATGAACCTTTACTGACATTTTTATATCACTATCCGGGGACCATGTCATTGGGCAAGTATACATTTTGCTTTTAATTTTTGCAAAATTTTCTTTCTAAAGAATATGTGATTCCACAACCTTCCAAATTCTACCATTTTTTCCCTTAGCAGTTGAAAGTATCAACACTAGAAAACAATGTTTTTGTACATCTTTCTCACTAACACGAATCTTGAGTGTAAAGAATGATTGAACTGGCTTAAATAAATCGCTTTTTAGAGGTTCTTGGCCACTTCATGGATTTTAGTATTTGTTTTAATTTACTATATTCAATAGATCTCAGCAGATCACTCCTCTTTTAGACATTCCCCTGAAGTTAAGTTTTACACAAAAACTATGTCAAATATGTCTAATTCTGATCTTTAAAGGAACCACAGAAATGAAGATATTAGCATGAGCTAACCAGCAAATTCCTGGTGTGTTGGCAAGTCTCAATTTTAAACTCGATGAGATATAGAATTAACTGGTATATGGCCTCTGGATATTTGACTATTTTAGGTTAATTACAGTAGAATGGGGGATAATCTTTTCCTTTTGTATGGTACCATTCCCTGGGTTGGGATCCTGGACTGTATATAAAGGAGAAAGTGAACTGATCACAAGCCTACACCAATAGCTATGTCCACACTATGTGAACAGTGGCTTCCGGCTCCTGCCACATGGAGTCCTCTGCTATCTACCTTGAAGTGTGAACTGCAAACAAACCTTGCTTCTTCTGTGAAGCTAATTTTAATCACTTTTTATTGGTTCCTTGAGAATTTTGTACAGTGAGTTTTGATCATCACACTCCTTCCCCCAACACTTGTCACAGTCACAGAAAGTAGCTAAGATATCTGGGCAAGGTGGACAAAGTGCTGAGAGGGGGAAGTGGATGCTGGCTCACAGCCCTATCCAAGAAGATAGCTGCAACCGACAACACCTTGTGATTCCTTTCTGTTTCTGCAGTGATGGGGGTTGTTATATGTGCCCTTTTTTCTTGTTTGATAGTTATTGTATTGTGATACTAGAGAGAAAGGCAGAGAGAGAGAGAGAGAGAGAGAGAGAGAGAGAGAGAGAGAGAACTTGGGGTTGCATGGATGAGAAGGATTTGGGTGAAGTTCTGGAGGGGAATATGTGATTAGTATATATTGTGTGGAAACATTTCTTTTTACTTAAATAAAGAGCAAATAAATAAGAAGAATTTTTCAATGAACATTATTTTATAAGAATGTTTTCCTGGGACTAGACAGGTGGCTCAGTCGTTAAGAACACTCAGTTCTGGAAGAAAAACTGAGTTAAGCTCACATCTGGGAGTTCACACTTTCCTGTAACTCTAGCCCACGGATACAGTGTTCTCTGTGTGTTCATAGCACACAGAGAACAAATTGTAATTTGCCTTCATAATAAAACCCAGAGTTAATAGGAGGTGAAAGCTGAAGAATTAGAGAAGCAGTGCAGCCAACCACTGGAAAGACCTTCTACCTCTACTGAATCCTCAGACTGAAAGGGGCGATCCTATCTCTATGAATCCTCACACTGCCACTGTCTCTACAAAACCTCCCACTGCATCTGGCTCTGCGAATTCTCAGACTGCATCCTGAGACTGATTGCCTAGACTGCTCCTCCTGCCTTATACTCCTCTCTCCGCCCAGCCATACCACTTCTGTCTCCACCTCCCTAGTGACTGGATCAAAGGCATGTTTTTCTTTTAGACTGGATCAATTTCGTGTAGTCCAGGATGGCCTTGAACTAACAGACGTCTGTCTGTCTTTATCTTCCCAAAAAGACTTTGTCTTTAGTCCTGGGATTAAAGATGTTTTCCACCACTGCCTGGCCTCTAGCTTAGCTTTGCACTCCGATCTTCAGGCAAGCTTTATTTGTTAAACACAAACAAAAATATTACCACACACACACACACACACAATTAAAATTGAAAAAAAATCTTTAAAAGGAGAATATTTTCTTTGCAGCCACAAAATAATGAGAGCAGCTTCAGAAGAGTGCTAGGTGAGGGTGTTGAGGACTCAAGCTGTGGACCTGTGCTAGCATTGTCTGTGAGGCAATCTCACGCCAGTTCTCTTTTTGTCTTGTGACTGCAGATATTTTGTCTAGAGTGGAGCAAAAATATTGATGTTATTTTTTACTCTGTTGCTATCAAGGCCTACGATATACTAAAATTCTGTAATAAGCCATGAATAAGTCCATCTTAAGTAGCATCCCTTACTGAGACTGAATTGGAGTCTGGAGTCTTAGTTTCCTTTGAGACATGATCAACAGTTACTGTGGTGGCTTAAATGAGAATGGCCTCTATCTAATGTATTTGAATGTTTGGTTCCAAGTTGGTGTAATATTTAGGAAGGATTAGGAGATGAAGATGGACACTTAAAAGAAATCCCACACTAGCTCAGAATTGAGAATAATGGAGGGTTATTTATTTAGGGGTAGACTCACAAATCAATATTCTCTGCTGGAATGGAGAACAGCAACTGAATCCTGCAGCTGGAAAAGAGGCCAGGCGTGCACTTTACATAGGCATAAATGGGATAAGAGACCACGCCCAAATGTGCGAGTAACTTAAAGACTTCGACTGTAGGAATTTCTACAGCAAGGAGATATGGCCTCCCTGGAGGAGGTGTGTCACTAGGGGTAAGGTCTGAGGTATATAAAGTTCTCATTCTGCCTCAGTCTTGCAGATACCATGTAAAGGTTCAACTACTGCCCTACTGCCATGGCTGCTTGCATGCTGCATGCTTCCTGTCATGATTGTCATGGACTAAACCTGTGAAAACATTAGCAAGCCCACAATTAAATTTCCTTCCTAAGTTGCCTTGGCCATGATGTCTCTACATGATAAGAGAACAGTACTAAGACAGGTATATCCAAGGTGTCTTTTGTTAAGTGGGTGGTAGAAGAACTGAGGAAGACAACAGTATAAACTATTATTCTTTATCAATGGGCCATTGCCAACAACAGCATTATATAACAAACCAATGAAAAACTCAATTTACTATGGCGATAATCATTCATTTCACTGCTCCCAGTCTTAACGTTGAATTCAATTTGATGCACTTAAAATATGCAATGGACGAATCTATTTCAGATTGCAGATCAGCAGAGTTTCAACAAGCTTAGAGGTGGGGCTTAGTCATTTCATTATGGCTTGATCTACAGGAGAAGTAGAAGTCTTCTATGACAGATTCCTGGCATATAAGTGACAAGCCAAATGGAAACCCAATTAAGGCATTGTCATTTATTTGCCTCTGTCACAAATTTTTGTAACCCATTTACCAAACAAATAACTTGCTTATTTTGTGGGGTACAATACGAGAGTGAGGGGGAGGGAAGATATGCAATTCACGCAAAAAGCTCCATAAACTGGATCTGAACCTTAAAAAAGGAAAATATCACCAGTTGTGAAAACTATGCTTCGAACTTATTTGCTGCATTGAAGACCAAAGGGAATATAGTCTGTTTTGCTTGTGAGGAATTGTTACTGTCTAGTTTGGGGTATGGAAGCCCTGGGAGCCATCACTGTGGCCAGGAAATGACTAATGTGCAACTGGCAACTTTAGTTGGGCCAGGTTTCTAAAAATAGGACTTTAGGTAGTTCCCTCCTTCAGATATTACATACATTTGCACACTTTTGATAATAAGCAACTACCTTATTTCTGGGAGTTCTCAACAGTAACTGCTGGATACATCAAGAGTCAGACAGAGACTAGCTAGAGTTTCTGCACTGTGGATTTATGTGTTGAATTCCCAACCTCCAGTATACCTCAGAGTACAACTTTATTCTGAAGCAGGGTATTTAAAGAGGTGATCTCAGTTAAATGAGGTTATCCATGTGGATTCTAATTCAATGTGACTGGTGTCCTTTTCAGAATGAGAAGAGACATCAAAGATGAGGATAGACAGAAAAGGACACATGAAGACATAGTAGGAAGGTGACCATCTATATTCTAAAGAGCGAAAATCCTGAGAGAAATAAAATATCTAAAACATAGTCTTGGTTTTTAGCTGTCTTCAATGTGGGCAAGTAAATTATCTTATTTAAACCACTCAAACTATCATACAGGGAAACAGCACCCCTAGAAGTCAATTCATACACATTTCAGAGTAGAGGGGTTGCCATAGCAAATACCTAAGAAGTTGGTACTGACTATTAGGAATAAAAACCTGGATTGTCCCATGTTTTTGTCACAGTGTAACAAAAATTACTTAAATGTAATTCCTAATACAATTCTCCTTACTACATGTGAATTCTGGTCTTCTGAGCTTCTACTAAAAGTGCCCTTTCACCTTTGCTAGAATAATTCTCAAGTTCCTCTAAGATGCTACTCTGGTTCTTTTCAAAGTCACTGCAAACCTGTCTTGAAGGCTCTTTCTTCCACACCACCTCAAGTATAACAATACCTGCCTCTCTTCTCACTATCAACTATATACTTACTAGTTTTTATTGCTATAAGAATAACTAATAACTTACAGAGACAAGTTTCATGCTGGGACACAGTTTCGGAGGTTCTAGTCCCTTACTATCAATACGTTCCATGACCCTGTCCACTGCAGAGAGGGAGCTTGTCTATAGCAGAGCAAAGATGTTCACCTCATGAATCAGTGAGAGAAAAGCTGTGTTCCCACCATCCTCTTCGCAGGCATCTTCTCAGTGACCTCATACTTCCCACAGGTTTCTGCTTATTAAAGTTTCCACCACTTCACAACTGTGTCTTTGACTAAGCACCAGAGTTTTAACACATGTGCCATTGGACAGCATTTCACACCCAAACCTTTGCAGAAACAAAGGTCTATTTGTAATCTCTGGTTCCTATGATCAAAATAAAAGAAACAGACAAATAACCTGGTCTTATTAAAGGCTGGCTAAGGCTCAAAAACCAAAGTGTTTAGAATAAATTAGTCGTATTTATCAGATTAGGATTGAAGGAAAGGAAACAAATTTGACTTCTATAAACTGTTTTGTAAATTATGTCTGACAGGAATCTAAAACAAAGAAAACAATCTGGTACAAAAGAAGGAACATTCATGGCACATATAGTTAGCATCCTGAGACAGCATAGTGAATATTGTTTCCCTTGAAGAGAGGTTTCTAAGAAGCATAAGCAGTAAATCAATGACCTGAACTAAGGTATCTAAGGCACAATATTTAAGGCGGAAATGACTTAAGTTCAAAAGGCACAATATTAAAGGTGGAATTAACTTTCAGGTTCATGCAGTTTCAGAACCAGAGTTGCATATAGTAAGAGTGCTTGCTTAAATGTTCATATGATAAACTCAAGTTTGTAAATAACAAATTTAAATCAGAGTATTGAAAGCATTAAAAACATTTCACAGTACCTAATGTTCTGTATCTTAATGAGAGAAGAATTTGTAGCCACAGACATATTTTGCTTCTGTGAGTCAATTTTTATTTTATACTTATAGATTTTTAACTGTACCCTTTAAATAATACACAATTTCACTTTCTTTATTTTTCTATTTATTGAAATAGTTTATTGCAATAAGTTGGTTATTGCTACAAATTATTTATTGTACTCAAATTCAATACAAAGTCATAAAATTATTTATACAGAGATGAATAGAACACTGCAATTATTAATAATTGTGAGTAAGCAACACCAGCATAACATTAGCCCATAAATCTATATGCATCTTTCTGATTCTTTCTAACTAAGCTTAAGCAAGCACTCTAGAATTGTGCCAAATGAATCTATTTTATTCCAAGGTATTTTTGAGTGATTATCTATGTTGCCATACTTCCTAAAGCACTATATTGGTAATGACTACATTTTGATTAGTGAGCAGACAAGATGCCTTCTCTTTTAGAGTTTATATGTGTGTGTCTGTGTGTGTGTATGCATGTGTGTGTGAGAGAGAGAGAGAGAAAGAGAGAGAGAGAGAATTCACATACCATTCATCATTGTGGCAAGGACAATGAAGGAAACAAGATGCAATCTAATCTATTATTATTGTTCATATTATATAGGAATATCAAGTGCCCTCTTCAAGTCCCTAATAGGGGTTACATTTAGAATAATACAATATAATAGGGTGGGAGTAGTGTTAAAGACTTGACATTTAAGAAATTGAAGTATGTCATAGTAGTTACAAAATTGTTTAGTTAATATAAGCATAGTAGAATGTGTCTCATATCTACACAATGGAATTTACTCAATATCAAGGAAAATGGAATGTTGAAATTGTCATGTAAATGAATGATGCTGGATAAAGTTATTCAGAGTAAAAATAACCCAGATCAATAAATAAAACATTGTCTGTTATTTCACTGATGTGGATCCTAAGTTTGAATCTTCAATCTTATGTAGGACTAACTGTGGAAGTCAGAAAGTGCAGGGAGATTATCAGTGTGATGGATATCTTAAGAGGGATGAGGTTCAATAGTTTAAAATGAGCAGTACAAAAGTAGAGGGGTGAAGTACTGTGGTTTAAGTAGAAATTGGGTGGGTGAATGGGGGTTCATGGGTAATGTATGAGGATTTTCTAAAATTAAGACTATGTAAAAATCATGTGGAAACTTCAAACTTTTCAGCCAACAACCACAACAAAATAAAAAAACCAACCAACCAACCAACCAACCAAACAACACCCCTCCCAAACAAAACAAAACAAACAGACAAACAAAGATCCAGAAGTTAAAAATAATTAGAAGGGAACTATCTTGTGTGGCTAGATATTGCTGATCAAAATAAAAAGATACATAAATACATAAATAAATAAAGTCAAACCCAAGGTAATTAAGTAGGTGTGAATACCTCCTCATGAGCAAATTGTGCATCAGGGAAGACCAAGAGGTCATCAAACAAGACAAACTCTATCATCACTCTTGGCTGGCCACCAGAACCAGCTGTTAAGACTGTGTTGCTGCAGAATAGGAACAAAGCTAGAACTGAGCTGAACATTTTCCTCCTGGTGGCTCGATTTCATAGATCTTGCAAATGCGATGCATGCTTCTAGAGTAAAAGTGGTCTCTAAGATCTTAACCAATATGATCCCCAAGAACTACAATGCCAATCTGCCAGGCTAGGTTGCCCACTGGTACAGTAGTGGCATGATTATCTTTATTGATCATATTGAACTAACACTTTGAGTAGTTTAGATGAAAGAAGACTAAATTTTCCTATTCATGCATTTCTATTTCACTTGTTATTTTATGCATGTAGTTATTATTATCATTTCTAGAATTTCAAAGTTTATATAAATTATATTTAATCATATTTCATTTTTATTTAAGAAAAAATTCTGGTAAGACTAAATGATTTTATTATTGTTATTTCTATCTTCTATCTTCTTTCGAAGATATTTCTTTGGTATAAAAAGTTACAATAAGACGAGGCATAAACCCTCATATAAAGGCTGGATGAGGCAACTTAGTAAGAAGAAAAAGATCCCAAGAGCATTTAAGAGAGTCAGAGACTGCACCCCAACACTTCAGACTGGAAGTGGGGGCAGAAACTTGGAGGAGTGGAGGGAGATGAAACTGTGGATTGAATGTAATGTATGAGAGAAAAATAAACAATAAATAAGTAAATAAAATATTTCTTTGGCCTTTATATATATCACTTTGCTCCAAAGTCTATTTATATAGCATCAATCATATTTCTATATTTTTACCTATCTCAGTAATTGGATTGTACATAGTTAATTTACTGTTCCAACCAAGACTATGCTGATATATTTGTTGAGGCCTGGATTTCCAGACCAAATAAAAAGATAGGAAGAAAGGAATAAAGGAAGAACAAAAGGAAGGAAAGAAGGAAGGAGAAAAGAAAGAAAGAAAAAGAAAAGGAAGAAAGAAAAAACAAGTCAAACCATTATTTGTAGAATGTTGTAGGAGGGAGGGCCCACTTGTTTGTCCTGGCCACCTAGCTAGCTTAGCCCCCAAATAACCACACAGAAACTGTATTAATTAAATCACTTCTTGGCACATTAGCTCTAGCTTCTTATTGGCTAACTCTTACATCTTAATTTAACACATCTCAATTAATCTGTGCATTGTCACATAGCAGTGGCTTACTGGCAAAGATTTGGCATTTCTGACTCTGGTGGCTCCATTGCATCTCCCTGACTCTGCCGTCTTCCTCTCAGCATTCAGTACAGTTTTCCCTGCCTACCTAAGTTCTGCCCTATCAACAGGCCACTGAAGTTTCTTTATTCATTAACAGTAATCATAGCACAGGGAGGGGACTCCCACATCACCTCCCTTTTTCTCTTTAAATAAAAAGGAATGTTTTAACTTTAACATAGTAAAATTACATATAACAAAACAGATATCAAGCAATAATTACAGTTACAATATTGATGTCTATTTTATCTTTTATCATAACTAAGGAAAATTATAACTATAACTATAAATTCTTCAACTCCTTCAAAAACTCCAGAAGGATATAATATTACCTAATTAAACAGGAAGTGCACTGTAAGGAATTTCCAGAACTCTAGAATTGACAGAGACATCTCACTGCCTGGACAGATACTCAATGTTCTGTACCGTTGGGGCATCCAACTTCAGCCTACAGGCCCATAGTATCCAGCAGACTTTTTCATGAAGCAGGAAATTTCAAAGACAGATCTGCCTATAATAGCAGTTTGCCAGTCACTTTTTTCTGTATCCTGCAAAAGTATATGACAACTTTGAATTTGAAAGATCAGGAATCATAGACTAATTGTTAAGCACCATTTATTTAAACTAATGTTTGTATTTTTGAACTTGAGTTATTTCCATACATGTTTTTGTTTGCCCAACCTCACAGTGTCTGACAACTTATTATACCCAGCCCTTATTAAGGCCTTACTATGTGTCAAGGATTGTACTAGGGACTTGTATTCTCTTCTTTTATCTTTAAAAGCTGTAATGAAATGTGTCATTTCATTTCATTTTTTTAAATGAAGAATTTGTGACTTAGAGATGCGTACATGTTCAAGGGTATGAAACTTAAAGCTTAAATGCCAGAATGAAAAATTAAATTCAGGTATATTTGACTCCAATATCCATATCTTAAAATATTGCTCGACAAACACCTTTCTTTTAGTCAGATAAAAAGTACTTCCTGCAAAAAAATGAATATATTTAAATGCAGAAAAAAAGACAAATGAAATGCCCCTGGCCTAAATAATAACGATTCATAAATAAAGAAAATTGTAAGGCACTCACTTGAATTTAACCTTACACTAGAAAGAACTCTAATTCTAGCCAACAAAACTGAACGAACCATTAATAATGCAAGGTGACAAGCAGGAGAAGAATCAGCCTATAAAAGTGATTCATTCAACCTCATTCCGGAAGCAACGTTCCACTGGGACAAATCAGTGCCGCTCGCTGGTACTGGAGACACTATCTACAAGAGCCAAGAGTCACAGAGGTGCTCTTTTCTTCTTTGACTATGACTCTAAAAAGTACTTGGCACATGTGGCAGGATGTTCTATACACGATGGCAAATGGTAATAATTGGGGAAAATTGGGTGTTCTGCACAAATGGGCTTCTGGAGGGTCTGTGACATTAGTTTTCTTTGTGTTCCCATTTATAAGTTTTAATTCTGGGTTAGCACTAAAGCAATTTTATGGAATAAAAGTGTTGTTTTAAATTCTAACCAAAACTATCTTATAAAATGTTCAAATATATTATCGAAAATTTACATATATGCTTTCACACACACACACACACACACACACACACACACACACACACACACACACACACACACCCCATAGCTTAAATCCTTGAACATGATACTAATGCATATTCCTTTGCATAAACAAAGATTCTTTTACACTGAAGTTAGGAATCAAGGTTTGTTAAATTTCCAACCCCTAGAAAACAAGGATTTGTCTAGCATCTGTTAGCCATCCTAGCTGTTCCACATGAATTACTAGTCAATTAAAAATGTGAATAAAGGAACCGGTGACTTTGGTTATGTGCATGAGTATGCATGCAGGCATGTCTCTGTATGTGTTCTATAGGAGGAGTTACAAAACCTCACAGAAGGTTATATATGGATACATAGTATATATATAAACATTAGCACACAAATAACCCATCAGAAATAATCTAAATATCTGTATACTGGCTTTTAGGTGCTACCATGGTGGAACATGGGATACAGAGGTAAACACACGTGGATCTGAAACCTTCCTTTACAATCTACTCTCTACCTTTAGAATACAGCTTATATGTCCCTCAACTGAGGAATGGATAAAGAAAATTCAATTTACACAATGAAGTATTACTCAGTTGTTAAAAACAAGGACACCAGGAAATTGGAAAGCAAATGGATGAAACTAGGAAAAGTAATCCTGAGGTCACCCAGACCAATAAAGACAAACTTGGTATGTACTCTCTTTTAAGTGAATATTAGCTGTCAAATAGAGGATAACTATGCCACAATCCACAAACCCAGAAAGACTTGGTAACAATGAGGTTTCATTGGGAGATACCCAGATCTCCCTAGGAAGCAGAAATAGAAGAAATTTCATGAATAGACCGAGGGCATGTGGGGATGGGTATAGGAGTGATCAGGTTGTAGGGCTTCATAGGAGGGCAGTACTGAAAGATAGTACTGGAAGCGGCGGGGTGGGGGGGGGAGAGTGCATTTCAGGGTCAGATTAAAAACCTGGTTCAAAGGATTCTCCCAGGAATCTACATGGATGACCCCAGAGAGGACTCCTAGCAATAGTGGATGTGTAGCCCGAACTGGCCATCCATGACCAGATTGGTGCTTATCCCAATTGTCATCAGAGAGACTTCATCTAGCAACTGATGGAAACAGATGCAGAGACCCACAGCCAAACAAGAGGCAGAGTTGGGGGAATCCTACAGAAGAAGGGGAGAAAGGATTATAGGGGCAATAGGACACCACAAGGAAACTCACATACCAGCTAAGCTGGGTTCGCTCATAGGGGCTCAAAGAGACTGAATCAACAACCAGGGAGCCTCCATGAGCTGACCTAGGTACTCTCCATATATCTTACAGTTGTGTAACTTGTTCCTCTTCTGGGACCCCTAACAGTGGGAATGGGGCTATCTTCAACTCTTTTGCTGGCTTTTGAATAAATGGGGAATTGCTTAGTATTACTCCAGCTTGATATGCCATATTTTTTTGATATTCTTGCGACAGCTGCCCTTTCCTAAACAGAAAAGAAGAAAGAATGGATTAGGGGGTGGGAACAGAGGGCAGATCGGGAGTGGGGGTACTGGGAGAAGAGGAGAGAGGAGAAACTGTGGTCAGGATGTAAATTAAATAAAGAAACAAAAGGAAACAAAAACTTCTCTATTTTCTCAAAAATTGTAATTTAATCTATCAGTTCACAAAAATGCTTATATTTTGAGATTATCACAGAATATAAACTTAGTTCACATGATTAAAGAAAATAAATCAATAGATGCTTGTATTACTTTTCTTCTTTAATCATAAAAGGAAACTATTCAATGCAGAACTAGCATATCTAAATCTATTAACTGAATAAAATATTAGTTTATTTATCCACTTCCACAAATCCCTCAATATTTCCTAATATTTCTGCTATGCTACAGTGCTATTAATTTTCTATTAACACTGTGTATTTGGTTTGTGTACTGGAGATCACACATATGACCTTCCAATCACCTGTAAATAGATCTATTATACAGTACAATAAACTTCCCCCTACTTTTCAATTTTTGCTTCAAATCTTACTGCAGCTTATATTATTGAGTTCTTCCTTGTAGTTAATCCTCTCAATACAGGTCTGCATAATATTTTACTCTCTGATGTAAAGGTTTAAAGATGAGAATTCTGTTTTTGTTTTTTGCTTTGTGTTTTTTGTTATTTTCCCTAGCGAGATTGTTATTGAAGGAGGAGAGCTTGTGGTGTGAGCTCTTTTTTTCCTACTTTTATGTGGATTCTCTGGATTGAACTCAGGTCACCAGGCTTGCGTGGCTATCACCTTTAGCTGGTGAGTCATCTCGTGAGGTTTGAAAAGCTATTGTCTAAGTTTATCAAGGACAGAACCTTTCTTTGAACTTCTTTAGCAGCCCTCAAGCCCTGGGAGTCTCCTGAAATATGTGGACCAAAATACATAAGTTAAAAAAAATAATTCAAGATATCAAGTGAACAGAACACATTGCACACAGAGGCTGATAATGTTGTGTTGAGTGGGTCAGATTTACTCAAACCCAGAATACATTGACATTATGTGTACTGTCCCTATTGTGCCTGAACTTTTTGTAAGTTTCCGACTATAACTTCCTATATCTCAGCTAGTTTCTCTCTGTCCATCTTCCACCTACTCTCTTCAGCTTCTGTTAACCATGTATTTTTAAGGAAGACATGTTTAATTCTTCCTATGATGACACAAACAAAATGTGAAACAGATAAAAATTTATAATGAAAAAAACAAGGGTTATATAGATTAAGTAACCTAAACTATTGCCATAATTTCATACCTTCTAACATACAATATCACTTTATAGGCTGTTAGATGTTTATTGTTTATGTGAGGATACCAAATCTCATTTGCTTAGTTCTCTGCTTTGTACACAACCTAGTAAGTCTGGGTTTTTGATAGTCTTGTACTAAGTTGTCTTGCTAATGTTTGTATTGCTTTCATTTTATAATAGACTATGATTCTAGGTAGTCCATCAAATTAAATGGATTTAGAGAGATATTAAATGTATAATTAAATAGGGAAGCATGTCTTTAGAGATAATCTAATCATCTCTTAGAACCATACACAGTAACAGGCCTTTGTAACAAGCAAATGTGGTTTTCTATTAGAAGCAATGTAATAGAGAAGCCAACTAACCACTGAAATGGTTTTAAATGAACAATAAGAATTTTCTTCATTCACCTTTTATTGTGAATAAAAATACTTTTGTGAGAGGCCTAGTTCTCATCATACTTAACCATTTCCACATGTAAATATAGTTTACGCAAGGTTTCCAAGTCCAAACTGCTTTCTGCTTTCTAGCCTGTATTATAAAAATCATGAGGAAGTATATATCATGCTTGAAAGTAAAAAAAAGAAAAGAAAAAGAAAACAGAAAATAAAATAAAATATAGAAGTGTCAGTAAACCAGAAACTGAAATGTATTCCCTTCCCAAAAAGTGTATACTTAGAACTGTCTTTGGAGACAAAGTGTACAGGCAGCATACGTCACATGGTGAGGCTACCGCTGCCTAAGGAAGCTACTGTTCACATTTGTCACAAGGCTCTTGAGAGGACTGATGGTGTGTAGTTGGCAGTGCTGCCGGGCACACGTAAGTTTGGTAAGAATGTAAATGTCACATGGTTTTACTACAATAAATGAAAATTTAAATGATGTAGACAATGCTGAAAAACTCTGAAAAGAAATGTTAATACTGCATGTAACTTGGAGAAAACTCAAATTTGTAAAAAAACAAGAAGCTCAGGAAATAAAATCTGTGGTCAGCACAGTTAATATTAATTTGAGATTGCAATGTCATAGGTGTATTTGTATTTGTCAGAGGAACACATGGGGTCGGCTTACATGCTGGGAGAGATGCTAATATCATGGGGAATATAATATGATATGATATAATGGGGAGAAAATGCTAATATAAAACCCAGAAGGTGCTCCTACTACAGAGGTCTATTCAGGTTGTGTGCACAGAATTTTCTGAGGCAGATCCTCGGTTAACTTTGAAGGAGACATCACAGAAAACAATAGTACATCTTTATTTGTTTTCTTTAAGAATTCCCATATTCTTTTTATTTTTTTCCATAAATTCTTTCAGTTTTTCTTTCATCTAAAATAAAAGTCATTTCTGCCTGCTCACTAGGGGAGCCCATGCATGTGCATGATTATTACATGGCGATAGCACCTTTGAGCTATGGACTCTGCCTCATTGGCATTTTCTATTTTTGAATATGTTTAGATATAGAAATTAGCAGAAGCCAAATTCAGCAGCACAAACCTCAATGCTTTTAGTGGGACTTTCTGCTTGCTTTGATCACAGCACAGGGATCTAGCCCTTCTATTTCAGTGTTGGCTTTAATAATCATGATGTTTCCTCATTTCCTCCAGCTTGCTCTACTGAGAACACTGCCTTGACTACTGTCCCCTTAAATGAGGAATTTAAATGAACCCATTATCCACCTAATTCTCAGGTTCATCCTTGTGAGTTTCCTTCCTGCTCCCCTAGCTATATGGCTTCTTTTGTGCTTGCTTAGCATGTGGAACCTCTTTTAGCCAGTCAGTGCTTGAGTGTCCCACCCACAGGCCCCTACTTTCCCCTCACATTTAAATGTGATTGGTGATGTGAGGCAGGAAGAACAGTATTGAAAAGGGACATCTGCAACCTACTGCTTCCTAGGTACTACTTGGGGTCTATAAGTATCAGGTTTGGTACAAATGGCATGATACTCCATAATCGATGCCATTATCTCTCATGTAGACAGTGGCTGTCTCCCATGATAAGGACATCGGAATACCCACTGATACAACTAACATGGCCAATGGCAAACTGCCCCCCCAAAATTTAAGAACTAACTTGAAATATGTTTGTATGTGAATGTGTATATAAAACCATGTTTTATTTGGCTTATGCTATATGTATATTATTTGGAGAATTAAAAGGTAAATGAAATTCAAAAAAAATAAATAAAATGGATTGTCAAGTGGATGATAATGTCTCACCTTAACGTAGGTCAGCAGGGACTTCTCTGGTCTGACAAGATTGAGCAAACTTCTACAGTAGCAAGAAAAATCTTTTAAAACCTCAATATGACCAGCCTAAAGTTGGAAGCTGAAAACAAAGCAGATACTCAATAGCTACTTCTAAGGGCAGGATAAGAAAGTGTGAGCTCATTTTTATGGAAATCCAAAGCAGGCACTTAAGTGGAAACCTGGATAAGGTTCTGAAGCAGAGACTGTGGAGAGACCCTTCTTATTTGCTTCCTCTCCATGGCTTAGCTAGCTTTCATATACAACCCGGGACTACCTGCCTAGTGGCAACACAGCCTATAGTAGGCTGGGCCCTCTCACTTTAATAGTTAATCAAGAAGGCCCTCAGTCTTACCAATAGGTCAGTTTGGAGGGGACATCTTTCTCATTTGAGGTTTTCTCTTCCCAGATGACTCTAGCTTGTGTCAAGTTGACAAAAACTTAACCAAGACAATTGACTCCTTGTCATCTTGACACACCAGTACATTACTAATGAACCATAATGTTTCTTTTACTTTTTTAATGTCATGATTTCATAATATAAACCTTAGTATAACATTAAAAGTTCTACAGTCTTCACTAAAAGTTTATTATCTTTAAAATATCCTAAATCTGTCTAAAAATCTAAAGACTCTACAATACCACCAAATTAATTAAGGTTAACTATAGGCTCCTGTAAAATAAAAAATATATATATACTTCTTACTTTAAAAAGGAAGAACCAGGTTACAGTTGCAATCATATCAAAGTAAAATGAAGTCCAATAGTGTAAATTAAATCCTATAGCTCAATATCCCACATCAGGCTCCAAAGGGCTTGGGTGCCTACCTTTCCAGTTCTGACTTGCACAGCACAGGCAGCTTTTTCTGTATTCTTGGAACAGCTTCATCTCAAAGTCCTGGCACTTCCAATGTGTGGGGTCTTTACTGCAACTGGTTTCTCCTTCACCAGTTGCCTTTCTGGTGCTGTCTCCAGAGACTCTGACCATGATACATGGTGCCTTTACTTCTCTCCATGGAAACATCAGTCTTGGGGTCTCCACTGAACCAACTATCGCACTTTCGCTAATTTCCTTTCTAGGCCTCTCACATTGTGAAGCCTCATGACCTTTTTTTTTTTAAGATTTATTTATTTATTATGTATACAGTGTTCTGTCTGTCTCTATGCTTGCTGGCCAGAAGAAGACACCAGATCTCATTACAGATGGCTGTATGTGTATGTGAGCCACCATGTGGTTACTGGGAATTGAACTCAGGACCTCTGGAAGAGCCAGTGCTCTTAACCTCTGAACCATCTCCCAGGCCTCATGACCTTTTCAAGCTTTCTAAACCTTTACCACACAGGAAACTCACACACAGAGTGTTAACTCTGACTGCCAACAACAGAGCCAGCTGTGGCTACCTCTGGATCACAGTTGGTATGTGGTGACCCTGAGGAAATAAAGATTTCACCTCCAGGACAGTGGTTTATTCTTGATTACTAATAATTTCTCAGCCCCAGATTCCCAGAATCAGTTGTTCTAGTAAAGAATAGGTTTTATTTTATTGATACTGGTGTTTTCTTAAGTGCAGATGTTTTATCATTTCCAGCTGACCAGACATCATTGACTCTTATTCCAAATATATCACATGAATGATCTTTTAGATACTCTCAAATTTCCTTCTGAAACTTCACAAACCAGGCTTCTGTCATCCGTACACTCTCAGAATTATCCTCCACGTTCCCACAACTGGTCATTAAGCTCTGAACTTTTGATGGCTTTTCCAGCTCAAAGTTCCAAAATCCTTCATAATCCTTCCATAATAACACAATCGGCTCTCTCACAATAGTCCTCTGTTTGGTACCAATTTCTGTTTCCGTAAAGAAGCTTGGGGAGAGATTTTTTTTATTTAGTTTATGCTTCCTGATCACAGTCCATCACTGAAAAGAGCCAAGGTAGGAACTCAAGCAAGGCAGGAATTTGGAGGCAGTAGCTAAAGAAGAAACCGGCCTGCAGCTCATTTGGACTGTCAGCAAGAAGTGCTGTATCGTTTGCAAAATGCAAGTTATTAATTTGCACACCACTTATCTGCATGCCTATTTCCTCATCCTCCAGGGGTGTTGCTGTTATTAATTCAAGGAATACATTATAAAGTAGTGGTGAGAGGACACATCCCTGCATCACTCCTATGATTGTCTTAAACTGATCACATAGTTCTCCACAGACTTTGACAGTTGCAAAGGTATCTTTATAGGCATTTTCTAGTAATCTTATGATTTTCTCTGGGTACCTCCTCATTGTTTCACAAAGTCTTTTCCTCCAAAGGCTATTGAATGCCTTTGTGAAGTTTGATGTAGCAGACATATAAGTCTTTTCTAAATTATTTGCATTTTTCTGCCAGTTGCCTCAAAGTGAAGATTGATCAATTGTGTTCCTGTTAGCTCTGAATCTGCACTATGCCTCTGCTAGGATTCCGTCTGTTCTGCCCTTGATCCTTTGCTGGAAAATGGAGAAGATCTTGCTGCTATGGCACAATGAACTAACGCCCCTGTAACCTGAGAAGTCCAGCTCATCCTTCTTCTTGTGGATGGGAATTGTGACTGAGTGCTTCCATTCCGTGGGAATCACTTTTTGTTCCCATATCTCTCTGAAGAGTCTGAGAAGTGCCAAGGGCCAATGAGCCCATTGTGGCCGCCTCCAGGTCCTCCATGATGTAATCCACTCCTGGGGCTTCCTGCGTTTTGCTATCTTGATAGCTTCCTCTATCTTGCTCCTGCCAATTTTAAATATTTCTTCAATGTCTCTTGGTATGAAAGTAAACATCGAGAATACTGAAATACAACTCATGGGAAGGGCACCCAAGGATTTTAGCATTGTAATAAAGAATCAGAACCTCAAGCAAACAGTCAACTTTACCTATCTGGGAGGAAACCACAGTTCAAATGAGGAAAATATTTTAGATGTCAAGAGGCAGAGAGGGACAGTGCTGCATTCCAGGCACTATAAAAGGTTTGGTCAGCAAGAGATATAACAACAACAACAAAATTACAATTTTGTGAGACGCTTGTCTTGAGCTGCCTTCTTTACAACTCCAAAACAATGAAATGCTCCTCAGAACAGCGGCTGAATGTGTTTGAGAGGGCATGTCTCAGGAGGATTCTAGCCATCACATGGATAGGCCACACAACTATGTTATTAAAGAACATTTCCATCTATTTAAGAAAGTAAACTACAGCATATGGCAATGGTGCTTGAGATACTTCGGCCTTGTTATGAGAATGAATAATGGCAGATACCAGAAGATAGTACTGCTTAAAGGAGTGTACTGGATAAGGCAAAGAAGAAGTCCCCCCACCCCCCCAAAAAAAACACTGGATAGACAGCATAAAGGAAGACTGTGGAAGCTTGGGTGTGACAATAACACAAGCATCTAGGACTGCCCAGGATAGGAACAGCTGGAGAACCACCATGGACGGGCTGCCTGTGCTTGCTTAAGCATTGCTGGGGCATAAATGTTGATGAAATGATGAGCTAAAGAAGAGACCATGGAAGAAAGCTGCTTACTGGCTTGCTTTCCATGAGTTGCTCAGAGAGCTTGCTTGTACAGCCCAGAACCACCTGCCCTGGGACTGCGGAGCTCACAATGGACCTTGCCCTCTCACATTAATAAGTAATCTAGAAAAGATCCCACATGCTTGCCTATAAGTTAACCTGGCAGTGACATTTTCTCAATCAAGGTATACTCTTCCATGATGACTCTGTGTCAAGTTGACAAACAAACTAACTAGCTGACTAAGAACAATCTCCAACAACTTTCTGGATTTCCAGATTGGTTATTCAACTATTTCGACTTTTATTTTTATTTTTGCTATAATTTGAAGCCCCAGGAATCTCCAAATCTCCCATCACTAATTAGTCATTATTCTCTTGGCTTACGTCATCCATCGTTACTTCCTGCCTTCATGTTCCTCTTTGTTCACCTTGATATCCATATTACATCCG
>PVIU01022695.1:0-28860 GCA_004026605.1 Ondatra zibethicus | reverse complement strand
GGTAGAGCTCAGTGGAATCCCAGCAGGCCTGGAGGGTAGGAGACAGGCCAACCGCTGGAGGGTGCTTTTCCCTTGCTGATGATAAGCCCCATAGGGTTCCCTGGTTCTGGATTAAGGCCTGGCTAGAAGCCCATCACAGGATCTGAAATATGACTGTTCCTAATGAGGATTAATTGGGGCATAGGCCCTGGGGTGGCCCCTGCCTGCCTTGCCCAGGCCGTGTCCACAGGAAGAGTGGTAGAACCGGCTTCAGGCTGGATTCACGTGTAGCTTTAAGGTCCCTCAGAGAAGGAGCCCCAGCTCTGAGAACTGAACTGTTGCTGGGCCACACTGGGCTCTCAGCTCTGCACTTCACTTTACCAGACCCTGCACACCAGAAACCTTTGCTTCCTGGCACATTGTGGGCAGGTGCCTAAATATGTAGATGGCAGACCATGGCTGTGGTTTGGCAAATCAGTTAACCTTTCTTGGTCTGTGAGCAAGGCCTTCCTGTTTTTTTCAGTCATAGCAGCCTCCCTTTTGGCCCTGGCCACTAAGAAGTTGGAGATAAATTTGTGGCTAGTATGGCCATAGAATTTGTGCTACACTTCTCCCTACCTGCAGGTAATTTCCTTTTATTTCCACTTCCTTACCTAATTGATGGGGTTTTTGTTTGTTCGTTCGTTTGTTTTTGAGACAGTAGTCAAGACTCTCCTCACCTGAGAATGACCTTGAATGTCTGATCCTCTCAAGAGCCTTGTTTTCCACAGTTTTGTGTGACCTTTTTTTTTAAGATTTATTTATTTATTTATTATGTATACAATGTCCTGTCTGCATGTATGCCTGCACACCAGAAAAGGGCACCAGATTTCATCATAGATGGCTGTGAGCCACCATGTGGTTGCCAGGAATTGAACCCAGGACCTCTGGTAGAGCAACCAGTGCTCTTAACCTCTGAGCCATCCCTCCAGCCCCCCCCCCCCATGTCTCTTGTCCCTACCTCTGACTTATGTAGGTCCGGGGATCAGGGCTTTGTTGGGGATTATTATTTTAAAGGTGTGTTACTTTTGTTTATGCTGCATTTATTTAACTCTGTGAAGTTGTGATTCTTTGCCCCTCTAAAACACCTGAGGATCTAATAAAGAGCTGAATGGCCAATAGCAAGGAAGGAGCAAGGTTAGGCGGGGCTGGCAGGCAGAGAGGATAAATGAGAGAACTGAGGAGCAGGAGGAGCTACAAGAGAACAAGGGAAGAGGACGTCGGGGGCAGCCACCCAGCCAGCCACGGAGTTAAGAGCGAAAGTAAGATACACAGAAGTAAGAAAAGGAAAAAGCCCAGAGACAAAAGGTAGACAGGATAATTTAAAGTTAAGAAAAGCTGGCAAGAAACAAGTTAAGCCAAGGCTGGGCATTCCTAAGAATAAGCCTCCATGTGCGATTTATTTGGGAGCTCGGTGGTGGACCTCCCAAAAAGCCAGAGGCAGAGGCAGATGGATCTCTGTGAGTTCGAGACCAGCCTGGTCTACAAAAGCTAGTTCCAGGACAGGCTTCAAAAGCTACAGAGAAACCCTTTCTCGAAAAACCAAAATAATAATAATAATAATAATAATAAAGTAGGCTTTCATCAGGTTCCACCTCCCTCGGATCCGGGAGCCCCCTTTGCCCTGCCCTGCTGCTCACCACTGGGAGGTAAAGACTGCATAGATGCGGGAAACAGAGGAAGAGTCGGCGGGCAGCAGGACCGCGTGGCGGATGATGTTGAATGGCAGCTGACCTGGCTGGGTGCAGAGCAGCTGGGCCTTCAGGAAGGTGGTCCACTTCTTCTGCAGCAGCTTTTCACCACCCACGTCGTTCTAGGGGAACAAGTGCGGTCACGGGGGTGGTCTTTTCACGCGGACCTGCACCCGCCTCTCCCCGCTCCCATTGGCTCCCTGGCAGCCAGCCCTCCACCAGACCAAGGGGCAGACCTTGCAGACTCGAGCCACCCGGGATGTGTACAGCTCCTCAAAGAAGTCAAACTCGCTGGCTGTCTCCTCGAAGAAGAAATAGACCACCTGGGTAGATGGAATGGCTGCCACGAAAGAGGCATCCGCTGTGGGGGCGGGACAGATAAGCTTAGGGGACTGAACATCAGGATGCTCAGGTCCCCTCGGTGACACATTAGGTGGGCTTTGAGGCCAGGATGGATGCCTCCCATTCCACTGCTGAGACACATAGGTACTCTTTCTGCTAGAGATGGTATCTCACTATAGCTTTGGCTGGCCTGAAGCTCACTAAGTAAACCAGGCCAGCCTCCCTTCAGGATCTGCCTGCTGCTGCCTCTGCCTCCCAAATGTTGGAATTAAAGTCGTGCATCACCCCAGCCAGCTGCATGTACTTCTTTGATTCATTTTTCCAAAGAGAGCTGAGTGACTTAAAGCAAATCACAGACCCAGGGTCAGGAAGGGGTCCCAAGCCCATGCTGACTGGAGTCGGCCTTACGGTGCAGCCAGCGGAGGAAGATGTCAGTCTTGAGAACAGGCTGGGACCCCAGTGTCCGCATCAGGATGGGCTCGCTGCCCAGGAAGTTGTTCATGGTGCCAGAGTAGAGCATCCCATCTAGAACCAGGGAGAGCAAGGAGAAGCAGGTGTATCGGGGGAGGCTGCCTGCCCTCCTCAGACATGCCTTCCTCCTATTCTGTACCGTTTTGCAGAACCCCGGAGCCCAGCTCATACTGTCTCTACACACACAGCAGGCCACCCTCAGATCGCTCTAGCCACAGTGGCCTGTGGAGCCTTTTTCTGGTCCTTCCTTAAACACCAATCCCAGAATATGACTGTCTTGTGCTCCCACACCCTGGGTCCCTGCTATCTTTTAAGTCTGCTCAAAAGACAATGGCCATCTCCTGCAAGAAGCCAGGGTAGGAAGTCTGGGGTGCTTTGTGTCCATGCAGAGACACATGACTTCCTTGTATGCCCTCAGTACCTGGCTCAATGTGGAGAGCATCAGGAGAGGCCTTCTCCCATGTACAGTGGATAAACAAGCGGCTGAACCTCAGGGCTCACCTGGTGACTTATGAGACAACCAGGCCTGCTATCTCCCCACATGGATTTCCTTGCACCCCTTTGGGAACAGTTTCAGGAGGGGCTAATGGCTGGGTTCTCTGGCTCTCCTCTAATCTTGTCCTCTGAAGCTCCTGGTTCCCTCTGTCCTTTTCTTTGGACAACTGTCGTGCCTTGCTTTTCTCAGAGTGACTAGAAAAGGCAAGTTTTAGTCTGGTCTGAGAAGCCTGGTACTCACCGACCAAGACAGCTGTGTGCTTGTGAACCGGGTCAAAGGGGCTTTGACCCTTCCCATCCATGACGTTGTCCTTTAAGATGGGCAACAGGTAGGAATCTTGGAGTTCCTAGAGGGGGGAAGAGGCTGGGAGCCCAGAATGCCAGGGTCGCACATCTCATAGATGAGGAGCACAAGGCACAGAGAGGGACATTGGTCTGGGGCCAGGAGTCTTACTAGGGTCCTCAGGGACCAGAGATTCCCAAAGCTATAGGCCGGGGTGGGTGTGAGAAGAGGTGCTGGGAGCCTGGGAGCAAGCGGGGCGTCAGAGAACTCACAATGAAGGCACAAGCAGGGCTGAAGGCGAAGGTCCCACAGGTGTAGAGGTGGGTGGTATTGAAAGAGACCAGGACCCGGATGAAGTTGAAACACTGTGTCTAGGGGGAAGCAGAGAAATCAACTTGCCTAGCCTCTCACCTCAAACTCCCTCCTGGGGTCTTAGAGGCTGCTCCCCCATGCGCAGGGGTCACCCGCATGAGGTCCAGGCTGTAACCAGAGGCCCAGCCTGGGCACCCGCTGCACTCACCTCACTGCTCTTCTTCTTAAAGGCACAGTCATCCTTTTTTCTCTCACTAGCTGGCCAGGGTATCTAACGTGGAGAGTTACGGGAGCAGATAAAAGGACATGAGGTCTGGTTTTTCTATAAGCCAATATCCCCTCGCCAGCTCTGCCGTAAAAACACCAGTAAGTAGGTAGTGGTGTTCTGGAAGGCAGTCACAAAGCCACTTTGATTGGAACCATATAGCTTCCATACTATCAGGACATGGCTCTGTGGCAGAACCGGACAGATCAGAGTTCAAATCTAGACTCTGCAACCAAGCGACCATGCACTGACTCAGGTCACAGTTAGATGGCATGCCTAAGTGCCTGACATACACAGCAGTGGGCATAACCCACACATTTCCTGGGGCAAACTGTCGGCTCCTGCGCCACATAGAGGTACAGATATCAAACTCACGGCCTTCCGCACTCCAGACAAAGTGCTCTGCCACAGACATACATTCCTAGTCCAGGACTCTGCAATGTTAACCCACACTCCATATGTGCAGATGGCCAAGAGACCACACACCAGGAAGAATCCATGACATAGGCCTTCCTCCCTGCCCTCTTTCCCTCATCTTGCTATCATTAGGATGATGATAGCTCAAGAATCAAGGATTTCTCTAGTAGGCAGGTGCACATCAAATTGTTTGAGTCACTGATTTGAGTCAATGTTTTTCTCTTTTGCCAGTGATTTCCATATCAGCCATTTCAGCAGCTAATGTCACTCAGTCAGTATTCAGGGCCTTGATAAACAGTGAGACCACAGTGGCATTTCCATCCTGTCACTGCTGAGCTGTCCCTACTTCCAGTCAGACCCTGGTCTCCAGCCTCCTCACCATGTTCCTCAGCTGGGGGACTCCTGGGCTCTGGATATTCAGGGACAGGACGGCCTCTCGAGCTCCTACGTAGAGAGTGTTGCCATCGGCGCTCAGGAGCAGCGCGTCAAAGTCTTTGAGGCCTTTTTGGTGGAAGAAGCTGAGGGCCCTGTGCCCATCTCCTGTTGGGGGGCAGTGATAAGGAGAGAATGAGGAGGAACTGTGAACAGCAGCCGATTCCTGAGGAAAAGGCGGGGGTGGGGTGGCAGGCCTCAGTAGCTGGGCCAGCTCTTATGCCCACAGCCCCCTTTCCCCTGAACCTCCAACAGCAGATATCTGTGCTTTGTGCGTTGAATCCCCAGAAGAGAAGAGTGCCAAGGACATGGTAGTGACAGCCTGGGGCTGGTGGGTAGTGGGGAAGCTTGCTCAAGACACAGACAGGAAATGAAGTGAAGTTAGACAATGCATTCTCAGGCCTGGCAGGGCTGCAGTGAGGCAAGATGGGAAAACAGCTGACAGGTAGACACAGGAAAGGGTTCTCAGCCACAAGCAGCAGAGGTGACTGTTGTCTGCTTCAAGATGTGTCATAGCTACGGACCCCTGCCACCTCCACATCCCCTGTGCCCTTCTCTTGCTCTGTCACAGGAATCTCCCACCACCAGCAACACCGTGACTAGAAAGGCCTCATCCTCTCCCCTTGAGCACGTCATTGTGGGCATGTCTCAGTGCCATTGGGACAGGCTGAGTACGTTGGTTACTAGGGTCTGTTCACTACCTAGTGTGGTAGTGTGTGAATGTGTGAGCTCCCGCTGAACTGGCACATCAGCCAGGAGGAGTGAGCACTTTAGCCCCCCCTCATTTGCACATTTGGTTAGATGAGGACAGCCTGTTTCTTACCATGTTGGTATCAAGGAATCTTAGGACCAGGAGGAATCAGAAGACCAAGTGGGAAAGATACTCATGAGCTGCCCTGTCCTGAACTCTGTGCTCTCCTCATCCTGAGGCCTCACCCGCTTCCCCTTGAAGCCCAGTCTTGCTCGTGTCTGCACTCCCATCCCGGCTAGGGATGCCCCTTTCTACCGACACTTCATCTCCTTTGCCATTCTGCCTCAGAAGGTTGCTAAGCTGTGAACAAAACTGCCTGATTTCTATACGGATGGTATATGGAGTGTGTGCGTGTGTAACACTTCCCTTGGGGTATTTCCTAGAATAAGAGGGTTCAGAAGCCCCACAACCCCAGCAGGAAGCCACTGAGGCTGGGTGCCACGCTCCAGCTGGCCTGGAATGACCAGTTCCATAGACAATCTAGCATGGGCCTTAGCCTCGGGACACCTGCAGCTGTGAAAACAGTCAGGAATTTAAGGTGTCTTGATTGGTGACAGGAACAATTGAGGAGAGGAAGAAAAATCACTGGCTTAGCAGAAGAAGGGTAACAGCAGCCTTGTCTTCCCTTCCTGATCAATTTGTGCTTCAAGTGGTCTTCCCTTCTCCCACGCCCTCTGCTGCTCCCTGGTATCTCTGTTTCTCCGCTCCATTTCCCTCCCTCTGACAGCCCCTTCCCCTTTCTTGACCCCTGCATCTTTATTACACTAACATCCATACCTCCCAGTTCCCAGGCACTTACCTGCATGGTATTTGACTCTGGGCACAGGCCCCTGCCCGCCAGTCCCAGTAGCAGGTGGCAGTGACATCAGCAGGAGCAGTTGGAAGAAAAAGACGCCCAGGAGACTCCAGGGGTCCTGGCCCGGGGATGGTAGGGCCATGGTCAGACAGAGACTGTCACCAGATGGCTCTGGGGAAACAGGCACTTTCTGGGTGAGCAGTGCTTACCACACCCTTCCTGAGGGCCAATAGGAGAGCCCCAGGGAGTAGAAGTTCCTCTCTGGAAGGGCCCTCAGAGTCTCGCTTCCATCCCACTCACAGCCTTAATGCTGCCTCCCCCTCCCCTCTAGATAGGGGTCCTGGCGTGGCCCATGCTGTGCCTCTGGTCTCCTCCTATTAAAATCCCACCTCGTCTTTTCTCACCCAACACCCAGGAGATGCTAAGGAGCATCTCCTGCCGCCATGGTCCAGAGCCCTGATCATTCCCGGCCCTGGATGAAGGGCATGCAGTTCCCCAGGCTGGCCTGTCACTCAGCTGAGGCTACACATTTTGCCTGCTACTCACCCCAACCCAGGCAGGCAGCCCACTCTTTCCCTAGCCCCCAGGGGCTCTACTTTTGCTTAATTGGGCCTATCTAGCCTTCTTCTTCGGGGGAAGGGGCATGTCAGTTTATCTACCAGCTTGGCCATCTGCATTTCCTGGGAGTGGCCTGGGCAGGAGTCCCTGGCAGGCTCCCAAACTCTACAGCCCCCTTGTCTCTGTGCCTCTGCTGTCTGGCTCCCTGGAGCTCTGCATCACCCTCCCCCATAACCACCGAAAGCAAGCTGCGCACCTCATCCCACATACCCTTGAGCCAGTCACACTGAGAAGTCCCGAGTTCAAACCCTGCAGCATCCAAGGCAAAGGAGGGGGTTCAGGCAAATAAAGAAGGCTCAACCTGGCTGGAATGGGAGCGCGGCCCTCCAGGCACCCATCCTGCGAGAGAGCTGCTGTGGGTTCCAGGCCAGGGAAACCTGAATTTCTACCTCGAGTTGTGACAGATCCTGGCTTGGGCGGAAGTTGGTGAATGGTGGATCAGGGCGGGGAGATTGGAGGACGGGGAGGCTCACAGGCTCTGTAAGAGACACACCTCCTCCCTCAGCTTAGTCTATCCAGAAATTAAGAGTTTCTCCTAGGCCATTTCAGTGATGTCCCTGTCTCTCTATCACTTTCGCTCTAACCAGCCTGTGCTGCGGTCTCCTCTTGCTCAACACAGCTCAGTGTGACACTGTCTTTCATTTCCCTCTTTTTCACTGACCCTGGAGTGAGGTTCCCCGCCACCTACTGAGAAATAGCTGTAGGGGCCTAACCTTCGCACCTCCCACATCCTTGAAAGATAAAACATTTAAAGGCAGGCATGGTGGCGCATGCCTTTAATCCCAGCACTCAGGAAGCAGTGAGTTCCAGGACAGCCAGGGCTACACAGAGAAACCCTGCCTCAAAACAAACAAACAAACAACAAACCCATTTTAGGTTTGTATCTATGACTTTGCTGAGGACGCCCACCTGCAGACCAATCTCCCCACACTGAGGGCCGCATCAGGCCAATGGGAACTTCAAGAATTTCCCATTTGAGCTCATGCTCCATAGGATACACTTTGGCGCTAAGGTGCCCAGCTGGAATGGTGGCTGGTTCTTCCTCCCCAGAGGCTTCAGAGTAGACCTCATAACGCAGGGTTAATGAGGCACCAAGGGTTCCTAGGCCAATAAAGAGTGGTTGGGCTCCCGCCCACTCACCCAGGCCAGCTGACTTCAGGTTGATGGGCACAATGACCCAGGCTGCTCTGTCTCCCGTAAGTACTCCATCTCCATCCTAAACACATTTCTCACTGTCAGGATGGTCCTCCCTGGAGGACAGCCTCTACCCTTCCAGTTACAGCTCCCAGAGTAGAAGCTTCTCCTTCCGCTCCCATCCTCTGCCATGGCTCAGGAGCTGGGCTCACACAGACCGCTCGTGAGGACTAGTTCTGTCAAAACTTACTAAGACTTCCCCAAACCCTGACGCTGATTGTCAGGGCTGTGCCGGTCTCTCTGCTCTCCTGGCATCATCTTCTGAATCTCCTTGACCTCCAGCTCAGGCTTGGGAAGCCACCACCCCAGGGCCTCTCTTTGGGGACAGATTGGCCTATCTGGGTCACAGGGAGGAGCCATGATGGGGAAGCCAGCGAAGCAGCTCCAGTGCTCTTCCTCGCTCTGCTCCCCACGAGACCCAGTGCCCTCCTGCTCCCGCTGGACAGGGTGAGGTGTTGCCAGTGGGGCTGCAGGCCTCGCAGCTTTCACAGGTCAGGGACGCGATCCAGCCAGCCACCCATGGGGCCGGCTCCCACCTCCTGCCCTAGTGGGTTAACTTAGCTCAGAACTGACCAATGGATGGAGTAAGCAAGTATCAGGGTGGGAGGATCAGGGACTCTCAGATCCCTCCAGCCACTCTGGGATGATTCCTGACTCAGAAGGAACAGAACCCTCCTCTAAGAGAGGCCATCTGATCTCAGCCCAGGTTACTTCCTGTCCTGTGGTGCCACCCACTCTCTCCCCACAGCGACTTTCAGGTCAGGCTGAGAGCAGAGGCAGATGGGAGAAAGGTACATGGCCCCAACAGCACCCCCTCACCCTTCAACCTCACAGTTTCAGTCACATAGAGCCCTGTCCTCAGAAGAGGCTGCGCTTAGTAAGCTTAGAGGCTTACTTTGCTGCTGCTGCCTTGAAAGTCCTCAGTGTTTTCTTTTAAAGGGGACTACATTTTCATTCATGCTGGGCCCCACAAATTATGTATTAGGTTCTGCTCCCAGGAAGCTCCAAGCTGGGAAGCCACACACCCTCCCTTGCTACACAAATGAGGAAACCAAGGCCAGTGACCGGAAGCATCTGAGCCAGGGCTGGCGTCAGGCAGCAGGCGGTCTATAGAGGGAAACACCATCTTCACTGCCCCATTCCTGTTCCCCCAACTCAATTCTCCATAAGGCTCAGTCCAGGGAATCCCCAGGAGCATGTCAGCCCCCAGAAATAACAGCATTAAACTTAAGCTCCCCCATCAAATTCCAGCTCCCCCCAAGTCCTCCCCACAACCCCTAGACTGTAAAGGAGAGTAGCTGCTTCCCGTGGGACTTGATCAACAAAAGTAATGGACGTAGGAGTGAGGAGGGAGGGATGCTGGAGGGTTGATTCCTTACCCTACCCCTTGCCCCTTGAGCCCTTGCCTTGCACTGAGAGAAACCACCCCAGGCTTCACCAGTGACTGACAGGTCCAGTTTTCCCAGCCTTCTTTTCTTCCTAGCCTTAGGGGCAGCCCTCAGGAGAGCAGGGTCTTGGGGAATATCCTTTTCCTGCTCCCCTTTCAACCCATGGCCCTGACCTTCTCTTCAAATCAACTTACATGGATTGAGTGCTCTCTCTCTCTCTCTCTCTCTCTCTCTCTCTCTCTCTCTCTCTCTCGTGTATGTGTGTGTGTGTGTGTGTGTGTGTGATGTGCCCGCTCGTGCATGCGTGCACATGTGAAGGCACTAAGGATGTCCCCAGTCTGTGTCCCCATCAGCACCCCCACCTCTTCCTGTCCCTGCAGGTCTCCAGCATTCTTACCACCCACCCCACTCCATCTGCCTAACCCCCTACCCAGTGCCTCTTGGGTTCCCTCTCCCAGTCTGGCTAGTGCTGGAAGCTGCATTGAGCATTACACACAATGGTCTGACTTCTCTGTTTTCCCCTTCTCAGGGCAGAGTCAGCGCCAGACAATGGCCCGCCCCTCTGTTCCGCACTGTCTGTCGGCTCTCCCGCTTCTTACCTGGAGCTGGGGATGCCTTTGAGCTCCCTCCCCCTGGAATGCCAGGCAGCTTGGCTTTCCGGTCTCCCAGTGCCTCCTTCCCCAACCCCATCCCACCTCACTGGTCCTTAGTCACCATGACGACCGCATCTCTAAGTGGGAGGGACTAGAATCTCCCCATATTCTTCCTCCTCCTCTCCTGTCCCGCTGTGCCCCACTCCTGTGGCTCCTGGATTCTCATATGTGTAGGCAGGACTCCAGATGTGGCCGGGGTGGCATCCTCTAATCCCCGGGGTCCTTACTCAGCTCCTTTGTCCACCCTCAGCCGGCACCAGTGTGCAGGCATTGGGCTTAGGAGACCACTGAGGCAATCCCCTTCATGGCCAGTTTCTATTTATCTCCAGCTTTCTGAAGTACTGTGAATGCATAAGGAAGATGCTAGCCAGTCACCGACAACTGGAGTTTACCAATGGAGATGTATACAAAGACATATATGGATGCAGGGGGTCTCCACCAAGATGCTTAAGAAACCATCTTCATTGATACCCTGACCTCTGAGGGAGGGGCTACTCTTCTCAGGTACTGCATTCCATTCCTGAGCCACCTTACAGCCTTACAAAGGAAAGGGTGTCTCCAGAAGTCATCAGCTAACATCCCCTGAGACCCAAGGTCTGTGTTGTAAGAGGTGGATCGAAGGCAGACCAGAAAGAACTTCCCAAAAGCCTAACGGTAAATGGGAACAAAAGATTAGACACAGTACTCATCTGGACTCTTTCTCATTTGGAAAGCAGCAAAAGCAAGCAGAGAAGCTTTAGAAGATGCCCTGCTCCTAAGTAACCCTGTCATCAGAACGCCTGTCTCCGCAAGACCTCAACTTCTGGAAAGACCCTGCAGGCTGGCTTTCTAGGAGTTCAGGACTGCCCATTGGGCACCATGGACCTAAGAAGCAGGGTCTTTGGGTGCCAGCCTGGCAGTCTATAACTTGCTATGTGATCCCAGATTGGCCCCTTGCCCTCTCATACTCACATAAATAAAAGAAGGGCTCTTTGGGCCGCCTGCCAGCAGCCTGGCCCTTCCGCAAACTTCATAGTATTTTTAGGAAAAAGGAAGTGAGTGCCCTGGAGGGGCCAGGCAGGGCAGGAGGCTTTACAAGCCATTGCTGGTTCCCTTGTGGGTCTAGGTTGAGATGGGTAAACATTTCCTTTCAGGGTGGGACTGCCGAGGAGGAGATGCCGTGTGCCGAAGGTAGAAGTGGACTCAGCAGGGTCACTCACAGGTTTCCTGTTTCTAACCTCCACTGTCACCGTCCCTGCCATACTACATAGGGCCTGTGTCCACGGGCTCCGGGTACTCGCCCCAGGCACTTGAGGAAATGGAGTCAGGGCGGGAAGCAGAGGTTGACGCACAGAAGGACCCATCCCCATTGAGGTCCTTGACTCTCTGCTGCCATCACCTTCACTCTGAGGGGAGGTGAGCCCAGTCTCTGTGGCAGGATTGGAAGGGACTGCCTCCCATAGTGATCCAAGAAAAAGGGTGCCTACAGGTCTCCTTGGCTCCACGGTGTCCCATTCCTCCCCGCCTTATCCTGGAGCTAAGCTTCCAAACAAGAGAACAAGGCTTTTAGTTCCAGTGTGGCCGTGGTTGGAGAAGGAACCAATGGACTAGGTCTCTTGTTTACAACTCTCAGGAGGAAAGGAAAAAGCCATTGCCTCTGCTGCTATGAATGCAGTTTTCTCTGATTCTTTAGCCTCGGTTTTCCTACCTGTGGGAAGATGGAGTAGCCGATTTTGTTGATTGTGGGAAGGACAGCGAGTGGCTGGTGGACATTAGCAAATGAAAGTCCCTGGGGGGAAGGAGGTGGGGAGGGAGGTAAAGAGCCCCAGGCAAACAGTGGCTCCTGGGGATGCCCTGCCCCCCAAAGAAGTAAGAGAAACAGACTTCACCCCACCATGACACCCTGAAGCTGGCACACAGACACTTCATCTTATGGCATTCCACCCCCACCCCCAAGGATCATGGTCCCCTCCCGAGGACCACTTTTACACCTTACCCCTAGTATACAGACCCTAACCCAGGCGACCGAGACTTCCAGCAGAGTCTGTACTTGGCAGGGGCGGAGCAAGGGCATGCATGGTAGGGGAGAGGGCCTGCCAGCCCCCTCCAGTGCCCCAGTTCCCAGGCAGCTCTTAAAGAGACCAGGAAGAATTAGCCACAGGCAGCTTAAGGGGTGAATGTAGAGGAAAGGAGACAGCAGGGACTGGGGAGCAGTGTGAGAATTTGACATCACCCCACCTTCCCTGAAAGCCCTCAGACTTCTCTACCGGTCCTGTTCCTCTCTTCATGAGGACTGCCATGCTGGCCACCCAGCTCTGACCACTGCCTCCCACATCCAGGCCCTTGTTCCCCTTGGGTTCCTGCCGACTTCCTCCCCTCCCCATATTCATGCCACCTCAGCCTCTAGTGAGGGATGCCAGCTGGCACTGACTGGAACAAGATATGGAGAGCAAGCCCAAGAAGATTGACCTGGGACCCAGCGTCAATCTGGAGCTGGCATAGGCACTTTATCTGTCCCTCAGGCAGAGAGAGGGGAGACCCTGGGTAGCCCTGCTTCCTACTTCCGATGACCATCAATGTTGTGACAAGTGAGGAAAAATGAAATGCAGCGTAGAGGTACAGCCTATCACCCCAGCTCTCGGGACACAGAAGCAGAGAGACTAGGGGTTCAAGGCAAGTGTGTGTCGTGGCACACACCCCTATTTCCAGCATACATGTGCGGATCTTTGTGAGTGTGAGGCTAGCATGATCTACATAGTGAGTCCAAGCCAGCCAAAGTGCCTGGTGAGACGCTGTCTCATGACAAACAAACAAACAAACAAAAAAACCCACAACAAACAAAAAGGATATTCCAGGCCAGACTGAGCTACAGGAGACCTCATCTCTAAAAGAAAAGAGAGCTGAGGAGACAGCTCAGTTGGGAAAGCGATTGCCGTGCAGTGCAGGCATGACTGCCTAGCACCCATGTGAAAAAGTCAGGCGTAGCAATACGCTCCTATAGTCCCAGCTCTCGGGAGGAGAAGACAGAAGATCTCTGGGTCTTGCTGGCCAGTCAGTCTTCCCCAGTTGCTGAGCTCTGGGTTCACCTGTCTAGAAAACTAAGACGGAGAATGAAGCTGGAGAGAGATGGCTCTGCAGTTAAGAGAACCGGCTGCTCTTCCAGAGGACACAGGCTCGATTCCTGGCACCCACATGGCAGCTGACAACAGTCATAGGGGAATCTGATGCCCTCTCCTGGCTTCCACAGGCACTGCATGCTCATGGTGCACAGACACACTATGGGAGAGGCAGCCCATATCTGTCCTCTGCTCCGGTGGTTAATTCTGGAGCAGGTTCCGCACTTCCTGCCTAAGGAGACAGCTGTAGTACCATAGTACCCTGGTGCACTCTGGGCTCTGCCTCTCTAAGTTCCTGTTGAGTCTGTCCCTGACTGGGCACGCCTCTGCTTCCCTCATCTGGCTCGGCTCACACCCAGTGCAGAGATCCCCTCCCTCTGCAAATCCCCCCCATGATTTTCCCACTGTGCTTTGAATTGCCAGAGCATTCTGTGAGTTGGGAGCTCTGAGGGACTTCAACAAGCCCAGCAGGTGTTGCCTCACTTAGAAGGAGCAGAAGCAACCAGCCTACTAGAACTCGCTCTTTTCCTTTCTTTCCTTCGTTTTGTTGTTTGTTTTTTTATACAAGGTCTCTTTATATGGCCTGGCTATCCTGAAACTTACTCTATAGACCAAGCTGCTCTTGAAGTCACAGAGCTCTGCCCACCGCAGCCTCTGGAGTGCTGGGATTAAAGGTGAGCGTGGCTATGCTGGCCAGAGGCTTTGTCCAGCACTGTCAGAACCGGAGCTTTTATCCTGTGCTCTTTGAGAAGACATTGGAGGCTTTGAGTAAAACAGTCGCCGAGCCACACTGCCGCCCAGTGAAGACTAAATTGCACGGAGGGATGGATGGCTAGGGTCTGGTTTAGGAAACTGGGGTGGTGGTTCTGGTGAGCCGTGATGGGAGCAGGAGGGCAGCGAGAAAAACCTGCAGCCCACACGGATGTCAAAGATAAAAACGGGATTTCGGTTGTTGGCCTTTCCGCCTCACTAATCCACTCTCATTCTTGGGAACATTTTCCCTTTCTTAAAAAGCTGTCTTTATGTCTGTTCACTTAAAAAGAATGACTTAAATAATGTCCAGGAGTTGGGCATGATGGCACACACCTATGGGTCCCAGTTACTAGGAGGGTGGAGTAAGAAGATCTGTTGAGTTTAGGAGATCATTCTTGGCAACAGAGAAATCAAATCTAAAAAGTGGAAGGAAGGGCTGAAGAAATGACCCAGTGGTTAAAAGCACTGACTCCTCTTCCAGAGGCCCTGTGTTTGATTCACAGCACCCAAATGGTAGCTCACAACTGCCTGCAACTCCAGTTCCAGGGGATCCAACACCTTCTGTCCTCAGGCACAAGGCATGCATGTGGTACAGAGACATACATGCAGGCTAAACACCTATACACCCAAAATATAAAAATTAATAAATATGAAAATTAAATAACAGATTCAACGCAATGCCCAGCAAAATTCTTCAAAGACCTCAAAAGAACTGTACTCAACTTCATATGGAAAAGCAAAAAACCCAGGATAGCCAAAACAATCCTGTACCATAAAAGAACTTCTGGAGGCATCACAATTCCTGACTTCAAACTCTACTACAGAGCTACAGTACTGAAAACAGCCTGGTATTGGCATAAGAACAGACAGGAGAACCAATGGAACCGAATAGAAGACCCGGATATCAATCCACACATCTTCAAAAACCTGATCGTTGACAAAGAAGCAAAAAAGAACTTCACTAACCCCACATCAGACAGAGGTCTGATCTCCAAGATATACAAAGAACTCAAGAAATTGGACACCAAAAGAACACATAATCCAATAAAAAAAAAAATGGAGTACAGACCTAAACAGAGAACTCTCAACAGAGGAATCTAAAATGGCTGAGAGACACTTAAGGAAATGTTCAACATCCTTAGTCATCAGAGAAATGCAAATCAAAACAAGTCTGAGATTCCATCTTACACTTGAAAGAATGGCCAAAATCAAAAACACTGATGACAGCTTATGCTGGAGAGGCTGTGGGGAAAAGGGAACACTTCTGCATTGCTGGTGGGAATGCAAGCTGGTACAACCCCTTTGGATGTCAGTGTGGCAATTTCTCAGAAAATTAGGAAACAACCTTCCTCAAGATCCAGTAATACGGGCGGTGATGGCACACGCCTTTAATCCCAGCATTTGGGAGGCAGAGACAGGCGGATCTCTGTGAGTTCAAGTCCAGCCTGGTCTACAAGAGCTAGTTCCAGGACAGGTTCCAAAGCCACAGAGAAACCCTGTCTGGGAAAAAAAAAAAAAGACCCAGTAATAGTACTTTTGGGTATATATCCAAAGGATGCTCAATCGTGCCACAAGGACATGTGCTCAACTATGTTCATAGCAGCTTTGTTTGTCATAGCCAGAACCTGGAAACAACCTAAATGTCCCTCGACTGAAGAATGGATAAAAAAAAATGTGGTACATTTACACAATGGTGTACTACACAGCAGAAAAAAATAACGACAGCTTGAATTTTGCAGGAAAATGGATAGAGCTAGAAAACATTATTTTGACCTGTGTTCTCCCGATTTTCTACCTGGGGTCCCAGTAGCCACACCCCAACTTGATGTGGTTGGCTAGTGGCTCTTCCCCCATCAGAAAATGGATAGAGCTAGAAAACATTATTTTGAGTGAGGTAACCCAGACACAGAAAGACAATTATCACATGTACTCACTCATAGGTAGTTTTTAAATATAAAGCAAAGAAAGCCAGCCTACAAAACACAATCCCAGAGAACCTAGACAACAATGTGGACACTAAGAGAGACTTACATAGATATAATCTACATGGGAAGTAGAAAGTATAAAAAGACAAGATCTCCTGAGTAAATTGGGAGCATGGGGACCTTGGGGGAGGGTTGAAAGGGGAGGGGAGAGTCAGGGAGGGGAGCAGAGAAAAATGTAGAGCTCATTAAATATCAATTAAAAAAAGGAAAAAAATTAAATAAAAAAGGAGGGAAGGATAGAATAAAATAGGAAAGGAAGAAAGAAGCTATGTGCTTGGGAGAATGTTGTCTTAGAATTCCTAGGACCCTGACTCAGGATCTAGAGTGATAGCCCAGTCAGTGAAGTGTTTGCCTGATAAACATAGGGACCTGACTTCCCATTCTACCACCCAGGTAAGAATACCAGTGGTGCATGCTGGTAATCCCAATGCAGATGGAGCAGGAGGGCTCTAACCGGCCAATCTAGACTAACAGGTGAGCTGTAGACCAGTGACAGACCTTCCTCAATGGAGGTGGACTGCCTTCCTGAGGGTGCCGCCTGAGGTTGTCCCCTGGCTCTAAGCATATATATAGACACACAGACACAAACACACCAATTCCCAGCACAGAAAATAGTGCTTACTGCTCTCATAGAGGACCCCAGTTTGGATCCCAGTACCCACAGCTGGTGGCTCATACCACGTGTCATGACAGCGCCAGGGATCTGATACCCCTGTCTCCACAGGAACCCATATGCATATGTGCATACATTCTTGCATATATATATATATATACACGTGTGAATAAAAATAAAATAAATACTTCTTTTAGCTGAATGGTGGTGGTATTCATATATAGGTATACTTGCCTATAATACCAGCACTTGGGGGGCAGAGGCAGGGGGATCTCTGAGTTTGAGGCCAGCTTGATCTACAGAGGGCGCTCCAGGACAGCCTGGGCTGTTACACAGAGAAACCTTGTCTCAAAAAACAAAACAAAACAAAATACAGATTGATTTTTCTTTTTTTATTGTTGTTGGGTTTTTGTTTTGTTTTGTTTTTGTTTTTGTTTTGTTTTTTCAAGACTAGGTTTCTTTGTGTAGCCCTGGATGTCCTGGAACTCACTCTGTAGACCAGGCTGGCCTCCAACTCACAGAGATCTGCCTGCCTCTGCCTCCTGAGTGCTGGGATTAAAGAGGAGCGCCACCATCCAGCCAGATCGGTTTTTAGTGAACTGATGTTGGATAGAGGAGGCAGCAGAATCAAGACTCTGGGTTCTGAGCCTGGGTGACTGGACAGAAGGGCAGGGCCATTGGTGCTTGTGGGGTGATTAGAAGAGCATTTGAGGGACTGGAGAGATGGCTCAGCGGTTAAGAGCACTGGTTTTTCTTCCAAAGGTCCTGAGTTCAATTCCCATCAACCACATTATGGCTCACAGCCATCTGTAATGAGATCTGGTGCCCTCTTCTGGCCTGCAGGCAGATGCAGGCAGTACACTGTGTACAAAATAAAGAAATAAATCTCTCAAAGAAAAAAGAGCATGTGAAAGCTGGGGATGAAGATACCCCAGGATCAGGGGTATCTTTTTATATAATTTTTATATTTGCTCAGACTTTTCTTGGGTGGGGAGTGTCTCATGTAGCCCATGTTAGGCTCAGATTTGGTCTGTAGACACGGATGACCAAATGTCTGATCGTCTGTAGCCATCTCTCATGTACTGGGATTGCTGGTGGGACCCATGATGTTGCTTGGTCCCATTAACTTTAACATGCTGTTAGGCCTTCAAGTGGACAGTCTAGGTCTTCAAGTGAGTACTAAAGCAAAGGAATGGCCTGAGAGTTACTGCTGTATGCGTGATATTGAAAGCCACTAGCTTGGGGGAAGCCTCTTGAATTTGACAGAAAACTTAGCCTGGGGTGCCCCACAGTCCAGAGACCAGGGAGAGAGGGGGAATCGGTGACGTTGTCTAAGAAGGATAAGTCACTTGGACAAACAAGGCCAAGTAAATTGAGGACTGAGAAGTGGTCATTGGTCTTACAATGTGGGCTATTGGGGCATTGGGGAGCTTGGCAAGGGCACAGGAAACAGCAGCAGTCAGTGAGGATGGGGAGTCTGAAGAAAAGGGGTCCAGGGGTATAGACACATGAGCTAGTAACAGCAGTGCCAAGAGAGTATGCTCATGACTCAAAAACCAGTCAGCTAGCTGGGCGTTGATGTGGGATGTGTATGTGTTGCTCTATTGGCTGATGAATAAAGCTATTTTGGCCAATGGCTCAGCAGAGCAGTCAGGTGGGAAATCCAAACAGAGATATGGAGAGTGAGTAGGAAGAGGCAGATGCCATGTAGCTGCCGAAGGAGAAGGACACGCCAGCTGGAACTTAGCCGGTAGGCCACAGCCTTGTGGTGATGCACAGATTAATAGAAATGGGTTGATTTAAGATATAAGCGCTAGCTAGAAGCATGCCATTGGCCAAGCAGTGTTAAAATTAATATTGTTTCTGTGTGGTTATTTGGGTCTGGGCGGCTGGGAAATGAACAAGCAGTCTCTGCTTACCAATTTTTCTGAAAAACTATAATGGAGATAAATTCATTTTAGTAACAAATAAAAAGATTTAAAAAATTGTAAACAAACCCCAAGATAATTGCAGACAATGTGGCCATCCAGGAATTTAATAATCTTTTTGTTTCCTGGATGAAATTCTTCAAGGATTAAGTGGTGTTCCTAGTACATCCATTTTTGTGATCATGGGATTTAGCCTTGTTCTTCATATTATATCCTTAAAGAAATGGTTTGATAGGAGAGTAAAGAATGAGACACTTTTAGAAATGATACGGTCTTTACAGACTAAAAGTGAAAAGCTGGCTGGCAGGATTTATACCATTGAAAATCAAAAGTTAGGCCGGGTGGTGGTGGCACACACCTTTAATCCCAGCACTTGGGAGGCACAGGCAGGTGTATCTCTGTGAGTTCGAGGCCAGCCTGGTCTACAGAGCTAGTTCCAGGACAGGCTCCAAAACCACAGAGAAACCCTGTCTCGAAAAAAAAAAAATCAAAAGTTAGATGAAAAAGTTAATGCCATTGAAAAGGATAACATTAATGTGACAGACAAAATTCAATCCACGTCAATGAGTTATGAAACCTTACAAAATGGTAGTGATCTGCAGTCCTTTGCATGCGCCGGGAACTGGAATTGAATCCAGCAGCCATGAGGCCCAAGCATGCTTCACGTCTTCATTTATAGTATGTGAGACCATGCCAAAAGTGGGCTGGTATCTTAGAGGCTATTGGCTGAAGGAGTTCCCACAGCAGGGGGTGGTGGCACACACCTTTAATGCCAGCAGTTGGGAGGCAGAAGTTGGTGGATCTTCGTGAGTGAGCTTCATGCCAGCCAGGGACACATAAGGAGACTGTTTTTAATAAGAGAAAGAAAGAAAAAGAAAAGAAAAAGGAAGAAAGAAATTCAGCAACAGAATTGTCAGGATTTTGTCCTGCAAATTTACCTGACTTAGAAATGTGTACTCGTGTGTGTGTGTGTGTGTGTGTGTGTGTGTGTGTGTGTGTGTGTGTAGCAGAAGCAGAGAGAGAGAGAATGTAATGAGTCTGTCAAATTCCTCCTTAACATTTGTGTTTACCTCATAGATTGTACAGATTACTGTTGTTGTAAAGCCTTAGTTGGTCCTAAGGGAAATGTTCCTTTTTTTTTTTCTTTTGTTTTTGTTTCTTCAAGACAGGGTTTCTTTGTATAACAGTCACTGTGTAGACCAGGCTGGCCTCGAACTCACAGAGATCCGCCTGCCTCTGCCTCCTGAGTGCTGGGATTAAAGGCGTGCGCCACCACATGTGGCAGGGAAATGTTCTTTTTGGTAGTGAGAAGTATCCTGCAGAGACTCACACTGGTCAGCTCCTAAGACTAAGTGATTGATACTGCGCCTCAGCTGACTGCTGGGCCACAAACACCCTTCCTGAGGAAATGTGAGAAAATATCTGCTTGTCCCAAATAGGGGATCAAAGACAGGTCAAAGTATGGCTAGCACCGAAGTCCAGCTAGGTGAGCAGACAAGCTTTACCAGACGTTTCAGGGTTACTCACAGGAGCGAACAGACCGTCACAGCATGGGTGACAACTCAAAATCGGAGAACCTGAGATACATTCACAAGCTGTGTGCAGTGCAGCATCTTAGAGAGGGTCCCTCCGCATCATAACTCAGTTGGTGCGAGCCCCTACATCTTAGAGAGGGTCCCTCCGCATCATAACTCAGTTGGTGCGAGCCCCTACGTCTTAGAGAGGGTCCCTCCGCATCATAACTCAGTTGGTGCGAGCCCCTACGTCTTAGAGAGGGTCCCTCCGCATCATAACTCAGATGGTGCGAGCCCCTACGTCTTGTTGTCACCCAGGTTGTGCTGGGTGGGCTTCCCAGTGATGCAGGTGCCTTTGAGTTACCCATCCTCCTGTAAGTAACCCCATGAAACCATTGACTGGCCAAGCTGGACTTCACTGGGGTCATTCATTTGGTCCGTTGTTGATTCTCTGTCTGGAGCGAGTAGATCTCCCTAGTGGAAAAAAATCACACAAGGTGCTATATGACCAAACACCCAGTCCAGCATGATAGTCCGTGTAGATTCCATGATAGTCCATGGAGATTTCATGCCTGGATCTCTACGAGCCAGTCTTAGGCAGCTATGTGGGTCTGCCAGTCTCCTCTGCCCAGCTACTGCTTATATCACACATGTAGCACACATACACACATGCAGAAAAAGAATCCACACAACAAATAATTTTTGAAAAATAAAATTTTAAATAAAAAAAAGCTAGGCAGTGGTGGCATACACATTTAGTCCCAGTACTCGGGAGGCAGAGGCAGGTGGCTCTCTGTGAGTCTGAGGCCAGCCTGGTCTACAGAGTGAATTTCAGGACAGTCAGGGCTCCACAAAGAATCCCTGTCTCGAAAAACCAACCAATCAACCAACCAAAAAACAAACAAACAAAACTAAATAAAAATACAAACAAAATAAAACTCTCAGCAAAACCAAAAAGAAAGAAAAGAGCTGACAGCAGCAGTGAGCTATGAAGACAAGAACTGAGAGGCACTGTGAGTTTTATTTCTTGTGTGTGGCTGTTACCTACATGTATGTATGCAACCAATAGGTATGACTATGACATTGTGGTCCCTTGGACCTCAGGGGCCTCCTTCGTCGACAGCTCACAGGTCTGCACCTCCTCCGGTGCCACTCGTACAGCTTCGTCCCCCACTCACACAGTGTGCCTTCACTGGAACTCAAGTGCCGTCACCACTGTCCTGCTCTTCCAAATGTTTTACCAAATCCGTAGACGCTGAAGAGATGGAGTCACAGTGTAGGGTCTGAGGAAACACTGAAGGAAGAGCCCACACTCAGATATTATGTAAGAGCAAAGAGTGTTTACCATACTAGCACATGCAGGCGTGTTCACCTGTCAAAATGGCGACAGCCACGAGAAGGGCGTGCAGGCTCCTTTGAAGCACAGTTAATGGGAGTTTCAGGGACAGCTGGGTCATCTCAGATATAATTGGTTATGCCAGCTATAGCTACATTAGTACATTTTAACTGGCTGAGGTTATAGTTTTACCATATTGAGCATACTTGGACAAGCTGGGGTGTGTTTTAGGGAGACCACAGGAGCTGTCCCTTTCGGTCACTGCCTTGAGGTACTGTGGGGCTGACTCAGCACTGGTATGTGTCATCTCCCTTGCTGTCCTTCTAGGAAACTGAAACTCAGGCCCGGCTGTTAAACAGGGAAAGTTCAGACCTTTCAACATAAACAAATGTTTTGCTGGTCATGGTGATGCACACCTTTGATCCCAGCACTCAGGAAGCAGAGGCAGGAGGATCTCTGTGAGTTTGAATCCAGCCTGGTCTACATAGTGAGTTCCAGGGCAGCCAGAATTACACTGTGAGTCCATTTCTAGATAGAAAAAAAATTCTTTTGTTTTGTTATTTTGAGACAGCGTTTATCTGTGTAGCCATGGTAATCAAACTCACTCTGTAGACTAGGCTGGCCTCGAACTCACAGAGATCCACCTGCCTCTGACTCCTGAATGCTGGGATTAAAGATGTGTGCCACCACTGCCCAGCAAGAAAGAAATGTTTTAACAGAGTGTTCAGCATCATGCATTCCAAATTAGTGCCAGTTAGTCTTCGACAATTAAGGGTATCAGAGAGAAGGGAGGGAGGGAGGGAAGGAGGGAGAGGGGGGAGGGGGATGGGGAAGAGAGAGAGAAAGGAAGGAAGGAAGGAAGAAAGAAAGAAGGAAAGAAGGAAAAAGGCGGGCAGTGGTGGCGCACGCCTTTAATCCCAGCACTCAGGAGGCAGAGGCAGGCAGATCTCTGTGAGTTTGAGGCTGGCCTGGTCTACAAGAGCTAGTTCCAGGACAGGCCCTAAAGCTACAGAGAAGCCTGGAGAGATGACTCAGTGGTTAAGAGCACTGGCTGCTCTCCCAGAGGACCCGGGCTCAGCTCCCAGCACCCACAGGGCAGCTCAGGGCTCTGTAACTCCAGTTCCAGGGGACCCAACCTCACAAGGACACACATGTAGGCAAAACATGAATGCTTATAAAATGAAAGATAGAAAATAAAATATTTTTAAAAATAAACTTAAAAGAAATGTTAGCAAAGATTCTCTATGGCACAAAACAATCTCATCTTTTGACTCAATCGTTTCCTTTAAAACAGCAATTCTGGGGGCTGGAGAGACAGCCCAGTGGTTCAAAGCAGTAGCTGCTCTTCCAGAGAACCTGATTCTGTTCCCTGTGTTCTTAGAACCTATGTAAAATGGCTTGAGACTGCCTATAACTCCAGCTCCAAGGGATACAGGCCTCTTCTGGTCCTGCACATACATCCATATAAACAAAAATAAAAGTAAATCTCAAAAAAAAGAGCAATGCTGGGTGTGGGATTCCCCTCTGTATGCTATGAATATGTTTATTATCATTGGTTAATAAAGAAGCCACTTCAGGGGGCTGGAGAGATGGCTCAGCGGTTAAGAGCATTGCCTACTCTTCCAAAGGTCCTGAGTTCAATTCCCAGCAACCACATGGTGGCTCACAACCATCTGTAATGAGGTCTGATGCCCTCTTCTGGCCTGTAGGCACACATGTGGCCAGAATATTGTATATATAATAAATAAATAAATATTTAAAAAAAGAAGCCACTTCAGCCTATAGCAAGGCAGAATATAGCCAGGCTGGAAGAGAGAGAGAGAGAGAGTAGGTGGAGTCAGGGAGACACCATGTAGCTGCTGAAGGAGAAATTCGCTGGAAACGTTACAGCCTCGTGGCAACACATAGATTAATAGATATGTCTAAGCTATTGACCAAGCAGTGTTATAATTAATATAGTTTCTGTGTGATTATTCTAGTCTGGGCGGCCGGGAACGAATGAGCAGCCTACAATGCTGGGTCCAACCTAGCCTCCATAATCCATGGACATTTTCCACAAGCCATCTGGCCTGCTCATTCTGCTAAAAGGCCACTGCACACCTCCCCTCTCTGATGGTCTCCACAAGGCTGGCTTGGGCTGCTCAGCTCAGCTCAGACGCGCAGGCCTAATACAGGCTGCGGGGCTTGTCACTGGAAACCCCAGATCCCCAGTTCTCAACTCAGACCCGCTCCTCTGTCGCCCTCTGCTTTCCAGCAGCGCCACCTGGCGGTTGGAAAGGTTTTAGTCAAGCAGATAGTCTTCATCCCCACTCTACTTTCTTCTTCAAAGAATCACTTCTACTTTATTTTATTTCATTTTCTGGGTTTTATTTTTTGTTATTATTTTATGTGCGCGGCATATGTATGTATTTTGTGCTCATGGAGGCCATAGCTGCACAGATCATCGTCAGACCCTGAAACTGGATTCTCTGGAAGGGAGGCATGTTCTTAACTGCTAGGGCACCCTACCCCAACCCATATGCTTTTTGGTTTATTTGTTTGTTTGCTTGCGTTTGGTCTTTAGTTTTTCAAGACAGAGGTTTCTCTGTGTAGCCCTGGCTGTCCTAGAACTCACGCTATAGACCAGACTGGACTCGAACTCAAACATTTGCCTGCTTCTGCCTCCCTAGTGCTGGGACTAAAGGCATGCACCATGACACCTGGCTCATATACTTTCTTGCAAGGAAGAAATATATATGCTGCATACACTGGGGTGATAATGGTCCAGCCCTAACACAAGCTAAATCTTTATTTTTTTAAAGATTCATTTTATTTTCGACTGTGTATGGGTATGTACACAGGAGTGCAGCTGTTGGAGGTGGTCAGAAGCACTGAGCCCCTGGTGCTCAGTTACATCACTTAGGAGCTACCTGATGTGGGTGCTGGACATCGAATTAGGGTCCTTTGCAAGAGCTGTATGGTTTCCTATCCTCCAATCCATCTCTTTAGCCCCTAGCCTAAGTCTTTATTTTTTACTTAGTGTGTTTGTGATGCGTGTGTGGGGTGCACCCATACCATAGTGCCTATGTGGAGGACACTCTGTGCGTCGGGTCTCTCATTCACCAGTGATAGAACGCAAGCTGTCGGGCTGTGAAGCAAATGCTTTGCCCAAGGAGTCATCTTTTTTTTTTTTTTTAAAGATTTACTTATTTATTTATACAGTGTTCTGCCTGCACGTATGCTTGCAGGCCAGAAGAGGGCACCAGATCTCACTACAGATGGTTGTGAGCCACCATACGGTTGCTGGGAATTGAACTCAGGACCTTCAGAAGAACAGGAGTGCTCTTAACCACTGAGCCCCACGGAGCCATCTTGATGGCCATGTGTAATCATTTTTACCTGTTCTGTTTTTTTTTAAGATGAATTTATTTCATGTGTGTGAATGTTCTGTTTTTAAGATGAATTTATTTCATGTGTGTGAATGTTCTGTTTTTAAGATGAATTTATTTCATGTGTGTGAATGTTCTGCCGCCATTATGTACACGCACCACATGTGTGACTGGGGCCTTCAGTGCTCTGAAGAAGACATCAGATGCCCTGGAAGTGGAGTCATGGAGGATCGGGAGCCACCTTGTGGGTTCTGGAAACCAAACCCAGGTCCCCTGTAAGAACAGCAGGTGCTCTAACTGCTTAGTGTCTCTGCAGCCCTGCTCTGTTTTGTCTCGTTCACCCACCTGTGAACTGCTGTGCAAGCTGTAAGTCATCCAACGCCCAGCATTTGACTCTGTGCCCCCCGCCCTGCACGGCATAGGTCCTCCAGCTTGACACAAGCCACACTTCCTTCTGGTGAGCCAGACAGAACCTTGTCTGAGTGGTCCTTCTCTAATCCCTCTGGTTGCTATAGCATTAATTTTTCTTTTTGAAAGGTATAGCGATACAAAACTTTAATTCCAGCACTCAGGAGGCAGAGGCAAGTGGAACTCCAAGCCAGCCAGGGCTACTGCCACAGTAGCCCATCTCAAAAAAAAGAAACAAACAAATAACTGGGACCTGGTGACACGGCTCAGGGGTCCACAGCAAAGCTTCCAAAGCCTCCTCTGTTGTCTTCCCGTCTCTGATCTTTGTGGTGAACTCAGTAACAGCTGCTTTTCTTAATGGCTCATGGGAGCCATCCACCAGGGACAGATTTGCCTCGTGTTGCTGCACTTTAGGCTCCTTTGTCTTAAGAATTGAATTTCTCTACTTCCACAGCACTCAGTATGGCGGCATCCACATCCATGTCCACAGCCTCACGGCCCAGGCCAAGGGAGCTCTCCCACTGCTTCTTTAAGTTGTTTTAGCCCAAGCAGCTCAGACGCCGAGACTTCCCTGTTTATCACAGTACTGGACCACTATCAATGCCCCATCTGTGTTAGAGCTAAGGCCTGAGAAGTTGAAACAAATCATCTCCACCAAATTCTCTTCTTCCTCAGCATCTTAGTTATGTTACTGTTGTGGTAATAAAACACTAACTAGGACCAAAAGCCTCCTGGGAAGGAAAGGTTTTATTTGGCTTACACTTCCATGTCACAGTTCGTCAGTGGGGAAGTCAGGGCTGGAACTCAAGCAGGAATCTGGAGTGAGGGACTGAAGCAGAAACTATGGAGGAACACTGTTTACTGGCTTGCTCTTCATGGCTTGCTTAGTCAGCTTTCTCACGCAGCCAAGACACTTCCCAGGGATGGCACCCCCCACAGTGGGCTGAACTGACCTGAACCTGCAGGAATAATGGTCCCTGGATGGCGAAGTATTGAGTGGGAGGACTGGATGTAAGAAATAAAGAAGACAAAAGCAATAGCCGGGCAATAGCCGGGACCAGCAGATCTTCCCTAGCTGGTGACTGTGCCGAGCAGGAGGTCTTCTGAGGCTGGTGATGACTGTGCTGAGCAGGTTTATTAAGAAGTACAGCATCATGGGCTGGAGAGATGGCTCAGTGGTTAAGAGCACTGCCTGCTCTTCCAAAGGTCCTGAGTTCAATTCCCAGCAACCACATGGTGGTTCAAAACCACCTGTAATGAGATCTGGTGGGCAGACCACTGTATACTTAATAAATAAATAAATAAATCTAAAAAAAAAAGAAGCACAGCATCATATATGCTATTTGCAGGGGGTGGATAGCCAAGGTCAGCAGAGAGCTGAGTCAGACGATGTTGGCAAAGAGAACATGGGATACATCAGACACAGCTGCCTAAGGACTGATAACCATAATCTGGGGCAAGAGCCTGGTCCCCAGAAACTGCAACTTTGACTCCTAAAAGGCACCGGCTCCAGTGTCAGGCCCTGCTAAGTCCGTACCTGGACAAGGGCACAGAACTGAAGTTCCCTATGTCCTTTGATCAGAGCCTCTGAGGAAGCCTTGAGTCAGTCCGGCTCCCCACACTGGACTCTCCCACATCGATCAATCTACAAAATGTACCACATAACTGTCTACATGCCAATCTAATGGAGACAGTTTTTCAACTGAGGTTCCTGTCACAGATAACTCTAGATTGTGTCAAGTTGACAAAACACAGCCAAGATACTCAGTTTCTGGTTCTTTCTGAGTTCCTAGTTTGAAGTCCCAGGAAAGGCTGTTCAGCACAAATTTAATTGACATTCTCTGCCCCTTTCATCCTGCTGACTGTAAGACATGGCACACAGCATCTCATGTTATCCTCTCCTTCCCCCCTGAACTTCCTGCCATGTCAGAGGCTAAGGCAAGGGATGACATCTGCATGGCTCTTTCCTGCTGTAAATCTCCCTTACACAGGAGAACATTAACGTCTTCATCTGGGAATACAGACGTCTTTTTCCTTTTCTTCTTCTTCTCTCTCTCTTGTTTTTGTTTTTTTGAGACAGGGTTTCTCTGTGTAGCAGCCCTACCTGTCCTGGAACTAGCTCTTGTAGCCCAGGCTGGCTTCTTCGATCTCACAGAGGCCTGCCTCTGCCTCCCGAGTGCTGGGATTAAAGGCGTGCGCCACCACCGCCCGACTCCCTCTTCTCTTTTTTATATCTGTTTATTTTATTGTATGTATGTGCCTGAGTGTATGTATCGCGCCACATGCATGCAGGGGCCTGCAGGTGTCAGAAGAGGGCACCAGATCCCCTGGAACTTGAGCTATAGGTAATTGTGATCCACGCACAGCATGGGTGTTGGGAACTGAACCCAGGTCCTCTGCAAGAGCTGTTTCCCCAGCGCTGTTTCTGGTTTATTTTAAGTGTGTGTGCACATGTGTGGCAGCAGCAGACAGCAGAAAGAGAGCCCAGCGCAGTGATACCCTTCCTCCAGCAGGGTCACACTTCCTGATAGCACCATTCCCTAAGGGGCATTCTCTTCCAAAACACCACACTTTCTATTACTATAATAACGACCATGAGCAAAAGCAACTTGGGGAGAAAGAGGTTATTTGGCTTACGATCCATTCTCAGGGGAAGCCAAGGCAGGAACTGAAGCAGAGACCACGGAGAACGTTGACACTGGCTTGCTCAGTCTTCTTTCTCAAGTAAGATTCCCTCTTCCCAGACATGAGAAGGTCTGTGTCAAACTGACAAAACTTAACAGCATAGAGCAAGACATGTGTCTCCTGCTAGAGCAGTGCACACCCACTCACCAAGCAGTCTCTCCACCATGTTTTCTGGTTTTGAAGTAACATAGCATGTCTTATTGCTCACAACTGCTGCCAAGGCCTGTGGTGATCCTGTACCATAGGTTACTTTTAGAATGGTAATATATTCTCTAGTTCACTAATGGTTTGGAGGCATCGCTATAGTCACACGGCATCCCCATTCATCAAGGAGGAATATTAAGTAGAGAACAATTGCACTGTGGGATACCCCACATACACCACAGCAAGGCTCCCCTCTCGGGGACCTTGGCTGTTTGCTTGCCTTATCACCCAACTCAGGGAGCATCTGACTACAGCCAATAGGCACAGCACTCCATACTTCATGAGGGAAGGGAACATATGTGGAGTGCTTCCAAGGATGATCCGCCTTTACATGGTTCAGCCACAACTTCCTTCAGGACGCACAGAGGTCCTTCTGCTCACAGAGAAGCACTGGAGCCTGGAGTGTTAAACACACAGGGTTATTCCTCCGAGGGAAGGAATGCATCACCTTTTTCTGCCCAGAAGGCTGGGAATAGACATGTTTAGTAACCTGGTGACCTTTGCTCTATCTGTGTGGCTAGAGACTTTTCCTGCACCAGATCCTCCCCCAGAATCTTATGGTAAATTTTTCTCAATCTATAGAACCTATCTTCATGGACCTTACAAAGAGTTTTGATGTAGTCCTATCTAATGTGTATTTAGCTTACTTTGTTCCTCAAAGAGATTCAGGTATGCTTTGGGATTCAAGTGAACTTGGGATTGAGATAATTATTACCAAAATAAGTTTTTACCAAGTCGTGCTGTACTTAAATATGCCTAAAATAAACTACTTGGAGTTCTACTCCAGAAGTGTGAGCCTGCACTAGCTGCTGAGCTGTGCTGAACCCAGCTGCCTTCTTTTTTTT
>PVIU01022694.1:0-28845 GCA_004026605.1 Ondatra zibethicus | reverse complement strand
CGCGCTACACACACACACACACACACACACACACACACACACACACACACACACACACACACACACACACACACACACAAACCCCGGCTCTGGAATCTTGGATTCTAATTGCCACGCCCCACCAGAGTTTTCCTTTCGCCACGCCCCTCTACCCGAACTTCATTTCCCAACATTCTCCTAAGATCTCTAAGTTAGCGGTCATTGTGACGTCATCCCACAGCCCTCAGGGAAATGTAGTTTGTTCATTCTCTAGCTAGGGAAAGATCAGGGGCTGTGGACTACCACTCCCGTGAGGTAGTGCGCAGTCCCACCCCATAAGCGGCGTCTTCGAACGCGCCGCGGCAGCCATGTTGGTCGTGGCTTGCACAGGGGCCGGCTCCAGGGGGTTATAGAAGCAGGTGTAATGATGTTGTCCGCGGTGTTGAGGCGAACCGCGCCGGCGCCGCGGCTCTTCCTAGGGTTACTCAGGTCTCCATCGTTCCAAAGGCGCGGAAGTGCTTACGGCCGGAGTGTAACCGCCGCAGACCGGGGGGAGCCGCAGCGGCTGAAAGCTGCCGCCTGGGTGCGCGCTGGAGCATCTTCTATCTCGTTCCCCGGACGGGGGGCAGCCACCGGGGGGCGCCGTGGAGAACGCACCGAGATCTCTTGCCTAGCTGCCGCCTCGTGGGGACGCGGTCCTAGCCCCGAAGAAACACTGCCCGGACAGGACAGCTGGAATGGGGTCCCCAACAAGGCAGGACTGGGCATGTGGGCCCTGGCCACGGCGCTGGTGGTTCATTGCTACAACAAGAGTCCTTCCAACAAGGGTGATTATGGGGCCAGTCTGGGTTCAAGGGAGAGGTGTGGGAGTGGGTCCTGACTCCTTTAGAGAGTTGACGATGTTTGTAAATTCAGACCCGCATTACCTTATCCTTGGGGAGACCCAGGTACCTATCTGCTGCCAGAGGCAACATGTTGCCCTGGAAAACTCAATGCTTGCAGTTACATAATTTCCCATTGTAGGTCTAGACCCCGATTTGGGCATCAGTTTGTGTATCTGTATAATGGGGACATTGGAGTGACTGTCTAATTATAGCCTAGGCCATTAGTCTTACAAGAGGTCTCCAGGAAGCCCCAGCAGCTTAGCGACACCTCTACATGTTTGCCTGCATACAAAGGCCCCAGGAAGGAGGACCCTTGGTTCTGATGCTAGCTTGACTCCCATGCTCCTCTCTAAGTTTCCCCACTGTATAGTGAAGGCAGTTTCTCAGTACTCTGCTAAGACTGACGTTTTGACCTCTCTTGGAGTTCAGAGTCTGTTCAGCAATTCCTCAGTGTTTTGCTATGCTTAGTGTTGTGCTTAAGGTGAGCTGAACGTTGTATTGGAGGTGGGGGTGGAGCCTGGGGGGACAGGTAGTTGGCAGAAGGAAGGTAGCTCTCTGGAGACTGGAGCAGGAGGGATAGGCTGAGAGGTGGAGGTAGCTAACCCACACTGGCTTCTGACCTAAATACTGGAGCTGAGCAGGAGCTCAAGGAGTGACCTGGCTGAGCCCAACACCTCAGGTTCTCAGCTGCCGGTGAGGAACTTGTGAAAGCATGGTGCTGGTGGGTTCCATGCACCCCGAACTCCGAGATTGTTGAGCAAGATCGAACACTGCCTTGACTTTCATTTGTTCAGTAAGATGTGGCCATCTGAGAAGAAAGGGCTTTGGATGAGGAATGAGGACACCAGGATCTTGTTTTGTACTGTCTTATTCACTTGGGAAAGCTGAACTCTTCTTTGCTGGTCCAGTTTCCTCTCTACTGCTGAGGGTGTTGAAGAAGGGCCCTTCTAGCTTAAACATGCAGTGATTATATGATTGACTCACAACTCGTGTGTGCGTGGAAGTGGCGTTCTCTCCACTTAGTTTGGGGCTAGGTGTTCAAAAAGCCCCAACTTTAAACCAAGCTAGTTAAGGGGACAGTGCAGGCAGTTGGCCATGCAGGACTAGCGAGTATTAAAGAAGATCAGAGAGCTATTAGGGTCGGGATAGCCTTCCTGGAGGACGGGCAATTCTTGGAAGATGGGGAATTTGAACTTGAGTTCTGAAGGGTAACACAGGAAATATAAGTGCATGCGTGCGTGTGTGTGCACCCCATGATGGCCAAGTCTGCATCTTACTTTTATTAGTATTTCCCTAATACTAAATATCTGTCCACAAGTGTGTGGCTTGTGGAAGGGGATACTTAACAAATGTGCCTTGGGTTGGATTGTATTCCATACCTAGACTTCAGCCAGCTTGGTGTGGGGGAGCTAGCAGTTTGACCAGTGAGGTTGGAAGACAGGGTCTTTGGCATGAAGTGAGAGAAGAGAAATGGGCCCTGCATGCCAGGCAGGAGGGTTTAGGATTCTGCAGGCAATATAGAGCATGAAGGTTCATGAGCAGAGACATGTGAACAGGAGAAATGTGTCTGAACTCTGGCCTGAGAGGTTCCTCAGGGCCCTAGGCTGGACTCTGTGGCATGTGAATGTCAGTGGTGTCCACATAATGAAATGACTCAAATTATGGCCTGTTTTGGCCCTTCTGACTTGCCTGATAGGGGATTTTGAGCAGAGTCCTTCAGTTCAATATTCTGAGAAACGGGTCCCTTTGGGAGCCAATATGAATTCTGCTGTAGGTAGTGGAAACAGAATGTCCCAGGTTACAGCTCATTCCTCCCTCCTCTGACCTTGGAGAATGAGGGAGAGTAGAGGCTAGAAGGGATGGTTTTCTTCTCCCAGCTGGAGGTTGTCTGGGCACTTTTAGGTGTGTGGATGAGAACAATCCATAAGCCACGCACGACAGCACACACCTTTAATCCCAGCATTGGACACTCAGGCAGATGGGTCTCCATGAGTTCCAGGTCTGCCAGGGCTACATAGTGAGGTCTTACCTAAAAAAAACAAAACAAAACAAAGAAACAACAACAACAAAACACAACCAAACAACAAGCCAGAAAGAGAATGCGTGAGATGAGTAGGACAGACCTGGTTCTACTCAGAGACCCAGTCATAGGCTATTAGAGTGGAGGCTCCCAAAGGAACTGGTATCTGAGCATGGTGGTGGCGCACGCCTTTAATCCCAGCACTCTGGAGGCAGAGGCAGGCCGAGCTGTGTGAGTTCGAAGCCAGCTGGGTGTACAAGAGCTATTACCAGGACAGTCAGGGCTACACAGAGAAACCCTACCACAAACAATAAAAAACAAAAATGAAGAAACAAAAAACCTGGTTTACGCACATGCTGCAGCTGGTGTCTCAGCCTTCTTCACATAAACTGCAGCTCAGGAGTCTATATGACTCGGACAAATCACACACAAAGTAATCATTAGTGCTGGGACTGGCACTGGGCTCAGCTTGTCTCTGACTCTAGTGACTTCTCTTACCTAGTGGGTCTCATGGCTTAAATGCTGAGGCCTGGGCAGAAGTCAGCCTAGTGGCCAACAGTATAACCCAGAGACTGTCAACTGTGCTTACTGTTGACTTACAAGTGGCCACAAGGTGGTGCCAACAGCCAGGTCAGGCTTTAGCTAGGCCTGGGTCCTCAGGGATCTCACTGAACAGTTTGGGTCTCCTTTCTCTGGGCTTGTACTACGGATTTTGGAGATTTTTCAGTCATTGTTTTATCTCCTCAGCATCCTTGTAAGGCTGACAAGAGTCTGTCAAATACCATGGGAAGTTGCTTGAAGAAGGGCTGCAGAGAGTAATGGCTGAGTGGGTTGGATCCCAGTGTCCATGACTTCTGGTTGAAGTTCTTTCCATTCCTTAGGAAGACCCACACACCTGAGCCTAAGTCCTTGGGAACAGTGGGGGAATTGGCACAGCATCTGCCTCATCCCCAGAGCAGAGGTGGGCAGACTTTACCAGGGGAAGAAGGGCTCGGTCTTCTCATGCCAGCTTTCTAAGGAACTTCGGCTGACTTGCTGACCTCCCTCAGCTCTGAGGGGTAGGTCCTAGCCAAGGGTCTGACCAGTCCCCCATCTCTTTTCAGATGCAGCTCTGATGGAAGCTGCCCGTGTCAACAATGTGCAGGAAGTCAGAAGGTGAGTACCTGAGCCTTACTGTCTCACCCAGAAGGGCTGAGCAGAGTGTGTTGACTCTGCCTTAGAGAAAAGCCTTTCCTGTCCTGGACTTGTTTCCCAAGTGTGCGCTGTAGCCACAGTCATAGGCTCCCCGGCCCAGATCAGATTTTATGTATTTTAAGTATGGATGAGGGCACCCAAACATCTCAGTGTTTGGTGGCAATGGCTTGGAGTTCATGGACCCTATGGATCTTACAGTTTGTTCTTGTTCTTCTGTGGAAGTGACCTTGTATTAATGTTTGCTGCCTGGACCTGGGGTGGATGGGCATCCTTAGAGAAGCTTGGGGTTTAGGACTCTTTGTGCCAAAGGGCCTTGTGACTAAGAAGGCCTGCTTAGAGGGCTGAGACATGCTGGCCTCCACCAGAGGCAGGCTATAGTTCTTCAGCTTCAGTGGCTCACCCAGTTCTCCCGGGCTGCTTCTCAAATGGAGTGGGGTTTGTTTTGCACAGAGGCTGGCTCCTTGAGCAGGGAAGCCTGGGGCGGTGTGCAGGATGGATGATGACCTGGGCCAAGCAGCAATTTAGAGACAGTATTCATCCTTACCTTGGCCTTATTGCCCTTCAAATAAATCTAAGTGGTCATGGGACCCCTCTTTTACTTCACGTATTTGTTTTTGGTGTTGTTGGTTTGTTTTTGTTTTTGTTTTTGCCATGCTGAATCTGAACAGGTCTTAAACATTCTTGGCAATTACTCTACCAGTGAGTTGCTTCTCTAGACCTTGGTTTTTTGTTTGTTCATTTAGCTTAAGGGTTTTTTTTTTAACTTATTTATTTATTTATTTAGAGACATCTCTCTATATAGTACTGGCTGCTCTCGAACTCACTATGTAGACCAGGCTGATCTCGAGCTCACAGAAATCTGCCTGTCTCTGCCTCCCAAGTACCAGGATTAAAGTGCCACCGTGACCAGCTAATTTTATTTCCATTTCTATTTATGGCCATTCTGCCCACAGGTGTCTCTGTGCATCATGTGCATGCAGTGCTCTTGGCAAGAAGAGGGCATTGGCTCTTCTATAACTGGAGTTACAGATGGTTGTGAGCTGCCGTGTGGGTGCTGGAAATCGAAACCAGGTTCCCTGTAAGAGCAGCCAGTGCTCTTAACTTTGGAGCCATCCCTCCAGGCCCATAACTCTTGTTTTTTAGAGAATAGAATTTGCTAAGTAATCGGGGTAGGCTTTGAACTTTCATTCCTCTTGCCTTATCCTTCCGAGTGCTGAGATTGTAGGTGTGGACAACCATGCATGATGCTGTGTTCACATTTTAGAGAGGAAGCCAGGTCAGTGTTTGGAGCCCTGCACACCCTGCACACCCTGGGCCCTGGTGCACTTCTCCACTTCAGATGGGTGAGCACAGAAGAAACTGTGGGAAGGCGGCCACGGCCCCACCAAGACTTACTGCTTTGATTCCCTTTCATTTTATCTGCAGCATTATTATTGATTCTCAAGGGTGCTTTTGAGTATTAATGTTCAAGGCTTAGTTTTTAATAAACCACTTTTGGAAGTATGGGCTGGGAGTTGTTTTGTAGCCAAATAAATATGATGGAGCAATAGTTTAATAAACATGTGATGATGCATCTTAAAAGCCAAGCGCAGATGTCATCTTGTTATAAGAGCCATTCATAACTGCAGCTGCGTGTGGCATCTTCATGCCCCAGACACGTGCCTTGCTTTCCAGAGCCTCATTACAGGGAAGTGAGGAGTCAAAACTTGCTTAGTGATCCCGGAATCACCTGTTGGTAACTGCCAAGTGCTGCTGGTCTGCAGCCTCCCTCCCCTAAGCCCAGCGTAGGCCAAGCTGAGGAGGCTGACGCTAGCTTATTTCAGCAAGGCCCACTCCAAGGCTTGATCATTTTAGCTCAAAAATTTATGAGGCTTTTTTTCTGTTTTGTTTTGTTAGTTTTAGGTTTTTTGAGGCACGGTTTCATGTACCCAGGTTGGCCTCAAACTCACTACATAGCCAAGGATGATCTTTAACTTCTGATCCTTTTGCCTCTACCTTTGAATGATGTGATCCCAAGTATGTACCATCATGATCCATCTTATGTGGTGCTGAGGATCAAACCAGGACTTTGTGCATGCTGGGAAGGCACCTCCCAGCTGAGCCTCAGCCTTTGGGATTTGTTGTTGTCTTATTTTGGGGATTTTTTTTTTTTTATTTTTGAGGAGATTCTTGCTATTTGGTCCAGAAAGGGATCCAAAACTCATGATCTTCCTGCCTTGACCTCCCAGTGCTGTGATTGAAGGCAGGTAAATACCCTTTCTCCCTCTCCTCCCTTCCTTCCACCCCTGCTTTCCTAGTACTGGGATTATATGTGCACACACCCTGTTAAATACACAGAATCCAGAAGAGGGTGTCAGACCCCCAGACAGTTGTGAACCTGAAGGACAGTATGTGCTTTTTACCACTCAGTCATCTCTCCAGTCCCTAAATATGTATTTCTGTAATGACAACTAAATACCTTTTAATGGCATGCAGAAAGTGGTTGGATTTCTAGTATGTGACTCAGAATTGTAGGGACTGTTAAATACTATGGGTAATACCTGGGAGCATTTTAAGTGTGTCTTTAGCCTGCCTTTCCTTATCCCCTTCTATTAGTAGTCAGGTGAATGAGGCGCGGGCTCTCCTCAGCCCCCATCTCATGCTGTCCCCCAGAGCTGGGACAAGCTGGGCAAGGGCCTGGCAATGTGGACTGACTGCCAGGCCCAGGACTTAAGCAGGGTGTGAGAAGAGAGCGGAGGTGAGTGGGGATGTGGCGGGAATATGCCTGGCTGCTCTGGCCAGGGGTCAGGGGTTTTTAAATGCTCTTCCTATGAGCAGTAACCTAGGTTTAGGAGGCTTTTGAGCAGGGAACCGAACCAGTTAGGGCTGCTTCGGAAGAAATGGGCAAAGGCTGAAGGCAAATCTTTTGAGAGGCTATCTGAGGAAGACTTTCATCATTTTCCCTCCTCACTCAGAGCGCTTTTTAAGAAGGAATGAGTGGCTGGGCATGGTGGTGCAGTTTTAATCCTAGCAGATGCAGATCTCTGAGTTCTGGGCTAGCCAGAAATACATACAAAGTTCCAGGCCAGCCAAGTCTACACATAGTGAAACCTTGTCTTGAAAAACAACAAAAGGAAAGGAATGGCCTCAGGTGGGTGCTGTAGATGGGAGGAGCAAAGAGTGATGGTCTGGCCTCTGGCCTCAAGGAAACAGACCTGTAATGCCCCTGTTGCAGGCCATCCTTCTGGCAGGCCAGCCTGGAGCAGGGGTGGAGCCTGACCTCCTCCCTGGGAGGAAATGGTCTTGAGTTTCCGTAAGTTTTTCTGTGTGTGCCCTTGACCACCCCCTGATGCCTTCCACTGCTGTTTACTTGATCCTGTTTGTGTCCAGCAGGCCTGCCTGGAGCAAGACAGAATTCTAGTCTCAATCCCCCCCAACCAGTTTACACAGTTGTTTTGCCACATTTATGATCGGTATGGTTAGTGACATCAATATTTGGAGTAAAGCTCAAACCTGGGGAATAATATTAGGACACTCTTGCCATCTTGGGCTCTGTCATTCCTGCTCCTGGACCTCCCTTAGCTCCTGTCTTCAGCCCAGAACCTCAGGAGAGCTCAGGATGGGGAAGGACTCTTCACCCCAGAATCTGTAATCCCGGAACAGATGCAGACTCCCTGCTGCCCACCTCCCCCTGACTCTGTTCACTGCTGTTGCTCCAGGCCAGGAAGTTCTGCCTTCTAATGCCGCTCTCTTTGATTCCTCCTAGCTAACGGTTCAGTCGCTTCTGTCCCCTTCTACTGTATCTTTCCTGTGGTGTGGGAGAGCCTAAGGCTTATCTGGAAGAGATCAGGTTGAAGAAATAGGGTTAAATGTCAAAAATGCAATCAGTAGGTTCAGGAAAACTAGTGACCCCTGTGTCAGTGAAGTCAGGACCTGCTTGGGAGTCCTCACGACTGAGTATCGAGTCAGCATCTCTGTTCTGTGGGCCTAGTGATGGCGACTGTTTACTGCTTTATAGTATGTAGGGTGGCTGCTTAATCAAAAGGACAAGTCAGCACCTACCATTGCCACACATTATTCTTTTTTACATTTTATTTATTAATTTTGTGTGCATGTGTTTGGGCACACTGGTGCTGCAGCATATATGTGGAGGTTAGAAGGTTACCAATGGGAGTCAGTTCTTTCCTTCACCATATGGGTTCTGGGGATTGAACTCAGGACCTCAGACTTGACGGCAGGCACTTTTACCAGCAGAGCCATCTCACTGGCTTCACCTTATTCTTTGTACTAAAGAGTTTGAGCTGCTCATACTGGTTCAAGCCTCAGCACTCAGGCTGAGGCAGGAAGCTCTCCAGTTCAAGGCCAGCCTATACTATCTGTTAGATATTTCATTTTAGATGAGCCTCTCCGCCGATGCAAATAATTCCAATCAGACCAAATTAAGCCAAATTAAAAGATGCCCATGTTTAATGAAATGTTCCCGGGAGGAAGAGAGGAAAGGGGAGACCACGCAAAACCTGGAGACCATGTGTTCATTCTCTGGGGGGCAGTTTAAATAGCCTGTGGGAGTGGTCTTGACCTTCCCTGGGGAGGGGTTACTGTTTGGTGGGCTTTCTTGACCTTCCCTGGGGAGGAAGCTTATTCCAGGAGCTGGGGTGAAGCTCCCAGCCAAGCAATCTGGACTTTTTGTATAAAGGGGTATTAGGGAGCTGGGGTGATGCTTTCGACCAAACACTATTCAGTGAGTTAGAGGCCAGCAAGACTGTCTCAAAACAAAATAAAGCAAAACAAAACCAAACAGCACCAAAACAACAAGTTTATGAACTCTACCCTTCACCTTGAGTCATTGAGCTATGTGCCTCCCCAAGGCAAGGACAGGGTCTGCTCCCTCTCCCGCCTATTTCTGAGCACTGTGTGACTGACTTGAGCAGTCCAGAGGCCTGTTCCAGTCCCCACTGGGCTCTTCCTCCTTTCTTCCCCTTCCCTGTGCAGCAGCCATTTTCTTCTTTCTCCTTGAAGCACTTAAACTGTGTTAGGTTACCCAGGTCCTGCTCAACAGGGAAGCTGACCCCTGCCCTTCTTGGCAGCTGTGAGAGCAGGTGACCCCCTCAGCCCAGCCCCACCCTGAGCCTGGCTTCTACACTGAGTCACTCACCCAAGACCAAGGGCACCGGGGGACAGACTGCAGCACATCTGTCTGGGTTCAGGCAGAGCCATGTGGGACCTGTCAGGCTGGGACAGGATTGGGAAACCTGTTTTCTACTGGAGATCGAATTTCCTTCAGATCATCCCCTGATAGACAGCGCCTGCCTGCTCTTCCCTGCACTGGACTGAGAGCCGGCCTATGTTAATGTGGCCCCAGTTAGTCTTTCATCAGCCCAGACAGGCTCAAATGAAGAGAACCTGGTAGCGAAAGCTTTGGCCTTCTAATGGCTGCCTGCACTTTCTTTTCACAGTCCATGTGTTCACTTGACAGACATTTACTGAGTGCTTGTCACTTCCTGGCTCCTTTTGATTGGAAAGATGTGGAGCTGGGCATGGCTATTGCCCACTTGAAATCCCACAATCCTAAAGGCAGAGGTTGGTGAATTAAGGCCAACCTGGACTACAGGCTGATCCTGTGTTGAGAGGGAGAAGCAATAGATATGGCCGGGTTCTAGAGAGCAAAGATGGGTGGTATACGATATTGGGTAGCTTTAAGGAAAGACCATAGCACATTGTGCTGTCTAAAGTCAGTGTGCATGTAAAAGGCAAAGATGCAAGCAGATATGTTTGTGGATTATAATTTTTAAAGGTTTTAGTGCTTAGTGGAAAACATGTTGGTCAACAGCTACAGTAGTGTGGGAAGACTGGCTGAAACATGGCTGTAAGCTGGTTGTAGGTCATAGGTAGAACACTTGCCTAGCTTCCGTAAGCTGGGTTCAATCCTGGCACCAAAAAAGAAGAGAAAAGCAACTGGAAGAGTTCAAAAGATGGTGTGTGTGGTTGGACTGAGATGTTAGTAGTTCAGGTGGGGAGAGTTAGCTGGACTCTCCTGTAAGGGTTGAACCAGTGCTTGTGCCTGATTCAGAGTCTGGTACACAGTAAGCACTAATAGGGCTTTAGTTCAAAAAGAAAATACCAGTGAATTCCCATTTTTCTGGCTGGAGCTCCTGTGTAGATGCTGTTGTTGCCATACTATGAAAATAGGATTTGGAGGAATTAAGTTGGAAAAAAGACTGAAGTCTGTTTTGTTTTTTTCCTGTGGTGGCTTGTTTATTTGTTTTGTTTTGGTCTTTTGGTTTTTTTGAGACAGGGTTTCTGTGTATCTTTGGGACCTGTCCTGGAATTAGCTGTTTAGACCAGGCTGACATCGAACTCAGAGATCCGCCTGCCTCTGCTTCCCAAGTGCTGGGATTAAAGGCGCGCGCCACCAAGGCCCTGGCTTTTTGTTTTTCAAGACAGTCTCTTACTATGTACTCTGTTATGGTAAAAATAAAATGGTGCTGTTCCCCATGGTAAAACGCTGCTACAGTTCCCCCATAGGCCATGAGGGCCAATGGGTCCCAGGCAGGGAGCCGCGAGGCAAGTGAGAGACAGAGGCACGCCATGCAGAGAAAGTGGGTGTTTATTTAGTGGGTTATGGAGGGGAAAGGGAAAAGGGGTAAGGGGAGAAGGAAGAAGAACAGAGAGGAAGGGGGGGCACGGCAGCAGCTACCTCTTCAGGAGAGAGAGGAAAGGAAAGAACTCAGGCTGGAAGGAAGATCTGCTTGCCTCAGTGGAAGGGGGAGGGAGTGGGCGGGGTTTGTCTCTTAAAGGGACAAGACAGATCATTACATATGTCTGTCCTGGAACTTGTAGACCAGGCTGGCACAGAGATCCACCTGCCTCTGCCTCTACGCCAGCCCTTTTTGTTGTTTGTTTTGAGGTTTATTTTTATGAATTTTAATTATGTGTAGATGTACGGTTATGGAAGCCAGAGGTGTTACATCCCCTGGAACTGAAATTACAGACAATTGTGAACCACATGATGTGGGTTCTGGGCACAAGTCATCTCTCCAGGTCCAAAACATGCTAAATTTAGCCAGATGTGGTGACACATGCCTGTAATTCCCTACACTTGGAAGAGGCAGGCAGATCTCTTGAGTTCAAAGCCAGCCCAATTTATGTAGCATTCCAGACCTTGTTTCTAATTCATTAATAAGCATATTAGATTTATCAGTTATCTGGAAATTCTTTTGACATACTGTTTTGGTTTCTGGTTTGATGCTTTTAGAAAATAGAGGATTAAACTTGTTTACTAGATGGCTTTGGAAAAAAATAATTGTACAATTCAGGAGAGAAAATAGGTCTGGCTTTGTTGAGGGTAAACACATTTATTCTAGCTTTGCACTGATGGTTTGGTTTGGCTCTTGTCCCCTGATGCCCCAGCTCCAGGCACTTGCTGTCTGAGTGCCAGGATCAAGGTGTCCCGAATGTGTTTAGCTACAGCATAGGTGAATGTTCTAAGAATTGATCTGAGGGTTTTATCTAATTAACAGGAGCCCTGCCTGGTAAATACATTTGGCTGTCTCTGGGCCTTGGAGAGGCTGTCTGTTTATCGATCGCTGTATCATTTTGGCTGGATGGGAAGATATTAATGATGGCATCAGAGCAACCAAAACATCCTGCTCTCTTAATCAGTAAATATGTAAATGTCTTTGTTGCTTGCAGTGCATTGAAACAAAATCTTGATCCCAGACCAGCAGAGGTCAAGGCCTGAACAGCATCACTCTCTGTAATTTGATAGTTTGTGCTTCTTGAGGACTCCAGGTTTTTCATGTAACCCTCACGGGTGTCCTGAATGCTAGGACTTTGAAAGGCACCATGATGTTATAGAAAGAATTCAAGAGTTATAGAATAAGAGGGCCTGGGGTCTGCTTTTGTTATACTTACTAACCAGCTGTGTGACATTAACATGTCACAACCTTGTCAGTAACACAGCCAGCCGCCTTCACAGATAATGACACAGAAGTTAAGGGTTCTTAAGTAAATCTCTCAAAGCCACCCACTTGGGAAGTAGCCCTCCTTATCTGACAGACTAGGGTGTCTGTGAGGCTAGAAGCCAAAGAGAGGTTCCCTTTTCCTCTTAGAAAGCTGGCCAACAGGACAACCATTTCTGCCAGGCTTATTTGGAATCCACAGGTTCCTAAGGATAAACTGCCCCAAGACTTTGCAGCATTCTCAGCTCTCCTGCCAGTCTAGACCCTGGCCATCCCTCATTGCCCACCTCAAGTTCTTCCCCCAGAAAACTCACCCTGACTAATAACAGTAGTTGTTCATTGGCTGTGAACTCCAGTGTATGTCCTTACCAGTGTGTTACAGAATAAACTGTTTTATGCATTTTCCAGATGAGAAACTCAGTGCTTACACAGACTCGTTCTTTCTGGTTGCCTCCCAGCCAGTGTACACTTGTGATCTACACTAAGGCCCACATACATCCACAGCCTGTATTTTCCCCAGTAGCTCATATTGAATGCTCGTCTTTCTTACCAAATTATATAGACCTTAAAGGCTAAGTGATTCACTTCCTTGCCCTCTTTTTCTCCAGCTGCATGTGCTTTCTTTTCACCTGGCTGGGACCCTATCTGAGTATGCTAGACGGCAGCTTCTGCCTCCACCTTAGCTGGCCACATGCGGGTGTTTGAGCACTCCAAAGGAACAGAGTATAGAGTCTGGCCTGTTGATTGATTAGTTGATTAAAGTACTGTTTTTTTCTCCAAAGACTACCCAGTAGGAGAGCACAGCCCTGGGCAGCAGCTGGACCAGGAGTCTCCATTCATGTGGATGGGAGGCCCTGCCAGCCTGCATAAGAATCCTTTCTGAAGCTGGTCTCAAACTTCCATCTCAATGGCCTTTTGTGTGGGGTTAGCACCCCGGCCTCCTCAGAAAGCTGCGTGTTTGCCCAGGCTTTGCAGATGGACAGTGAGCAGGGACGGGTGGTAAAGTACAACAGTTAGAGGAGGCCCTGGAATCCGGAGTGGGGAGTCGGGGCCTGGAATACAGCAAGCAGGACAATATCTGTCTTAGGCTGGTGAGTGCCTGGGTCAGCCAGGATTTTAGGCTCATTTATCCTACCCCTAAGCTTCAGGTGCTCTATGTTCCTGAAGAAGAAGTAGATTTTGATTAAACAAGCATCTACTCATCCACTTAGTCTTTCTCTTTCCCTCTCTCTTTAAATATAACCATGTATCAGAAAATTCACCCCTTTAGCATGTAAAATTCAGTAGCTTTTAATACATTTATAAGATAGGGCAGTTAACATGGTCTAACTCTAGAACATCTCATTACCCCCAACCCTACCCCCACCCCAGCCCCGGTCTCATTCAGAATCATTTCCACCCTTCCTCCCCCCCGGGCCCTGGTACCCTCTAGTCTGTTTCCTATCGCTCTGAATTTGCCCATTCTGTACACTATACATGAATGAGATCCCACAATCTGTGGATTTTGTTTCTAACTTCTTCAGCTCAGCTTCACTTTCCTGTGTTCACATGTGTCGCAGCACAGTGTCAGTATTCCATGCCTTTTTGATTAATCCATCTGTCAGTTGACAGACACGTTTTCACAGTGTGAAAATGATTAACAGTTATGTTATTATGAACAAGGCCCATGTTGTCCTTTTAAATTTTTTTCCAACTACATTAATCTCTTTATTCTTTAAACAATTTTTCCAACAGTAACTATTTCCGTGATGAAATGGGTAGCGTTCCCTTAACACTTGACACAGCGAGCTTGCCCCTCACTACCTGCTCGCCCTTCGCGTGGTGCAGCTCTGTCCTCCAGGACTGCTCACGAGACCCCTTTCCTTGTTCAGTGATGAGAAAGTGCTACTAGGAGGCAGACACGCGCAGACTGTGTCACCTAAGTCTGCCTCCTAAGCTGTGGTTTCCAGTCTCCATATCCTGGCCGTTTTCTAATGAAAAGGCTGTGAACCTTTGGTTCTCCCTGGACTCCAGTGTGGCACTGTTGTCGTTGTGAGAGGGTATGCTTCTGTTACCCTCTCTAGAGCCTATGTTAGCTTTCTTACCTCTGTCTCACTGGATTCCTGTGACCTATTAAGCTTTGGTTAGGACAGCTTGCACTCTGTAAACATTCGGTTACATCTGTTTGCTTAGCTTGGTTTGGGGCAGAGGCATAGCCACTGCAGACACTGTATGCATGTGTGAAGTTGGTGGTAGTGAGGAGACAGGTGGGCTGGGGGCTTTCTCATGCCGAGACCAGAAAAGTTTTGTTTCGTTTTGTATTTTTAGGGGAGAAGCCCTAAGAAATGGAACTAGTCCTAGTATCTCCAGCCTGTAGATCACCTCACTGGAGGTTTCTCCTTTGTCTGTTGTCTATAGTCCTATCAGACCCCATGGCAGCTTGTAGAAAGAGCAAGCTCTGTGCTGTGGGGAGCAGAGTGAGGGCCACAGTTCCAAGCTGCCACTTACTGCCTTGGGATCTGGTCACTGGTGAGATGGGGCTTTCTTTTCTAGTTCTCAGAATCAAATGAGATGGGTAGATGTCAAGTGTCGAGGCACACCAGTCAGACAGGAAAGAGGAGCCTTGGGATTCCATTATCTGAGTCCTAGCTACTAGGGCACGGAGGCAGGAGAATCGTAGATCCAGGCCTTCCTAGACTACAGCATGAGTTCATAGGCAGTTTGGACATCTGTTGGAAAGTGAAAAAGGTGGGGGGCGTGGCTGAATAATTGAATGCTACTACTTTTATTAAAGGACTTGGGTTTAGTTCTCAGCACCCACATCAGGCAGCTCAGAACCACCTGTAACTTCAGTTCTTGGGGATCTGATGCTGTCTTCTGGCCATGTGGACTCAGACACACACACTTACCAAATAAATAAATGTGTAAGCAATGCTGGAAGTATAGCTCAGTGATTGAGTGCGTACCAGGCATACAGGAGGCCCTGAGTTCAATCTCCAGTACTGAAAAAACAAAAACGCTATTCAAGAGTTTGCCAGATATGACAAGCCAAAATGTTATTGTTGCTGTCCTGTACAGACGTCTTAGAGGATGCATGATAATGCATTATTAGGTTTGGGGGACCTGACCATTACCCCTTTTCCAAACTCAAACTGAGCTCTCTCACATGAGCAAGGTCTATGTCTGGTCCAATGCAGGCCCCTCCGTCCCAGCACAGAGGATGGCTTTGAGAAGCTGTTTTGTGAGTTCTGTTGTTGAGTGAGAAAGGCTGACCCTTTGCCTGTCCCTTGCGGGTAGAGGCAGGTTTTATGTTAGCTTTGCCCAATCTGCTCCTCACTGAAAATCACAGGTGGACCTACATAGAGCTTGACAGTAGTGGTTCAGTTGCCAGTCCAGTTTGAAGTGGTAGATCCACTACTGTTTCTCACTGCTGAACTGCTGCAAGCTTCCTAGCAAACAGTTGCAATCCAGAGTCCTGCTTTGGGGCCAGTAGGTGGCACTCATAACCCTTTCCCACTCCTCAGCTGTCTGGATCAAGTAGTTACTAAGCCCTGGACCGAGGTGCCCACATGAGGGTGTCCTGGGTCACTCCTCTCCCTTACTTACTGTATTTTCATGTTTCACTCCATTTCAGCCAGGCACATCTCCCTGGGAGTGCAGAGGGGACGCCTTAGGGCATCCCAGGAGACCATTAGAGGAATCCTTGCTTCTGCCCATCCCCTGTGACAGAAGCTCTCTGCATCCAGAAAGTCATTCCTGTTGCCCTGTTGCCCTGACCTTCACTCACATGGCTTGTGTTTTAGCTGTTTGCCAAGTATGTGTCTGTCCAGCTGCCTAGAAGCCTGGATCAGCACCCGCTCAGAGTCCTCAAGGAGAGTGTGCACAGTGTTGAATGAGGGAGTGTACCTCAAAGCTGATGGGAAACACAAACTGCCCTACTGTGCACAAAATGCCAGTGTTATGAAGATGACTGAAAGGTTGAAGGACTATTCTAGATGAAACAACAGAGACACAGTGTTTAATTTTTCTATTGATTCTGTCTTCCGTTCAGATCACAGGGCTAGGATGCTGTGGAAACTGTTAGGATAACTGTAGACGGTTGAACACAGGCAGAATAGGAGGTCAGATGCTCCTGTTGTATCAGTTGGTTCCGGGATCCTTCATGGGTCCCCCGATCTGCAGATACTCAAGCCCTTTATATATTAAGTCATAGTATTAACATAAAACCTACACATATGTATTCTTATATAATTAAACCATCTTCAGATTGCTTATATATGACTTGGTATAAATGCTGTGCATATGATTGTCATACTCTATACTGTTTAAGAAATAATGACAACAAAAATGTCTGTATATGTTCAATATAGATGTAGGGTTTTCTTTAGTTTCTGAATTTTTCTTTTCTATTTTTGAGTACTTTTGGTCTGCACGTGGTTGATTCTCTTTGAGACTTTGGCCTTTATGGCTGGTGATTCTATAGAAGTCTGTCGTTGTTGCTGAAGTGTTTGGAGATACGGGGCATAATGTCTGAAGTTAATTCTCATGGAGGGGAGTAAAATGTATTAGCAATAGGAACCAAGTGAATCAAAGCATAAAGTGGATACATGTGAAGGATCTATGAAGGAGTTTTTGGTGCTATTTTTGTAACTGGTTTCTAAGTTTAACAATTTAACAATAGCAATCTGTGCACATTAGTATATAATAGTTATATGTAAAGAATAGGAGAAAGGATGGCCACCCAGCATTGGGCTTTATTTTGTTAAACCAGTGAGTATCATTTAGGATATGGATCAACTCCTTCAGCATTTGCCTTTGAAACGTCATGCACATTCACATATGGGCACTCTTGTTAGGTTCTGGCAGGCTGATGAGGTGAGAACAATGTTCTGAGAAGTTAGCTGGACCTGCCATGGGCACACAGCCTGACAGAGACAGGCTCCTTTCTGGGTCAGTCTTTCCCAAGAGAGGCCTTGTGAACCTGCTTATCTTTGTGCTTAAAGTTTGGACTGTTGATTCTGCAGGGCATTCATTAGGTTCCAGAACACGGAAACTAACTGTAGTAGGAAAGAACCGGGGGAGACGTATACAGATTCACTTCATCCAAGTTAGAGGTGCGGTACACACATGCCAGTCTGTGTTTGCTCTTGCTGTTCGTTTGCTTTCCTGAGACTGGCCTGGTATAAGAGTGCTGGGCACCTAGAGGGCTTCCTAAAGGAGGGGACCTGACCTGAGCTTTAGAGGCTGGTGCCCAAATAGCCAACGTAAGAGGCCCTGTGCCTGTGCAGTCAGAGCATCAGACCCTTGCCTTGAAATCTGTAGGCCCAGGCTGGGTTCCAAGAACATTCTTTGCTGCCCTCCCCCACCTCCCCATCTCTGGCTGGCTGGGAGATAAGGCACAGATGGAAGCTGCCTGGGGATTCTAGCCCCAGGCGCCTTGCCTTTGCTCAGACAGAGGGCCTGGTGCTGTTATTACTGTAAACAGGGCCTTCTGGGCATCTACAACCAGGGTCCTGTTGCCCAGATAGTGATCATGATTGGGTCTGCATGGCTCAGTGCTTCCATGCAGGTGGGACAGGGCTTCCCATTCTTCAGCCCCTCCCAGCTGCAGCTGAGGGCCAGTTCCTGCAAAGGATCCGGAAATCAGTTGGAACAATGCATGATTGAAGTTCACTAGCCGCTTTGTATTGATTGGTCATAAAGAAAAAGGAAGAAAAGTAAAGTGGTCTCTCCTTTCCCTGTGAAGAGCTAGTTAATCAGAATGACTTAAACCTGCCTCTGCCTGCTTAGGACTTCTTCCCTTCCACAATCAACAAACTAAGGAACCGTCTTGTCTTTGGAAGTCTTACTGTGTCAAATCTACTAGGAATCCACTCCCCAGTTTTCATTTTATAGTTTAGATTTATTTATTTTTATGTGTATGTTTTGCCTGTGTACATGTATGTGCATTGTGTGTGTGCCCAATGCTCATGGAAGTCAGAAGAGGATGTAGAATCTCCTGGCAAATGAGTTACAGTAGGTTTGGAGCCACTGCGTGGGTTCTGGGAATTAAACTCAGGTCCTCTGTGAGAAGTTTCTGCACCCCAGTAAACTTCTCTGCCGAAGCAGTAATTTGAATCAGATCAGATCAAACCAAATTAGAAAAAGCCCAGGTTTAATGGATACCAAGGCTCCCGGATGGCTTTCCCAGCCCCCAGAGAGGAGCCGGGAAGGAAGACCCGAAAACCAAGTGTTTGTTCCCTGGGTGCAGTTTAAATACCCTGTGGGAGTGATCTTGAGCATCTCTGGGTAGGGGTCATGGATTGGCAGGCTTTCTCAGGGATGGAGTCTGGACTGAGGCAACTCCCAGGGGAGGGGACTTGGGATGGAATTTCCACCCAAACATTTCAGGCTCTTTGGGTGTATGGATGCCAGGGCCTGGGGTAAAGCCTGAACCCAAACATCCCAGACTCTTTGGGTGTATGGATGCCAGGGCCTGGGGTGACACTTCCACCCAAACATCCCAGACTCTTTGGGTACAGAGGCGCTGGCTCAAGTCTGGTTACTTCCTGTGGGTATGGGGCGATGTAAGGGAGGGGAGAGTTGGGAGTTGGTGGGTTCACGCTCAGGGGAGGTGTAACTGGGGAGGCATCCAGTTAACTGCCATCCTGGAGACGGCAGGCATCTGTTCCTTGAGGGGGATGAGAAGACAGGTTGCTAGGAGAAAAGAATAGATCGTTTTTATTGGCCCTGTGAATGGGGCTAGCCATGGGAAGGGTGATTAACACCCAGAAAGAATGGGACAGAGAAGTGCCTCATTGCACAGGAGAGGCAGGGGTGAATGAATGATAGGAGAGCAGATATGCCCTTTAAAAACCAGATTTTAGTTGCTGGGTAAGTGCCCATTTGAGCCAGGAGAGGTGGTACCAGTGGTTAAGTCCCAGGAGCTGGTGATGATATCTGGAGGAGAGACTGTAAAATATGCTTGAAAATGGGTGGGGTCAAAATAGGCTCTGGAGACAGTTTTCACCAGACCAGATTTCTTGATACAGCAGCAGAACTTCTCCCAGGAACCTGCAGGTGCCTATAAGACAGCTGGGACAGATTTACATCCTGGTGTCACAGCAAAAGGCTATGTTAGGTTAAAAGGCTGCACATTTTAGAAGACAGTTAAAGAAAATTGGAAACTCTGAACCTCTGAAGATACATCTGAAACCTGTTAATCCTGGACTATGAAGCCTGTGAAAGAGGCACACCTGTCTGTATTTTTAGCAGGAAACTTAACAAATGAAGTAATAACCTATCAGTATCCTAAGCCATCAAATGCCATCAGAGAGATCTAAGGGGTATAAGTAAATGAGCAGAAGTGAGACAGCTTTTTTCAACTCACAGGTAATCCCAAGTCTCTCCATAGTCTTCGACAAACACCAATCTTAGAAGCAGTGCTTGCCTTTAGCTGATGAGCCCAGGAGGCCTGAGAGATTTTCCTGTGGGGGTAGGGTTCGGTCTACCTATCTTGGCAAGATGAGACATTCAGTCCCCTGGTGTAGTGCCCAGTAAGCTGGTGAGGTGAAAGACATTATGCTGTGAGTGGCTTTGCCATATCCAAAGGCAAGCCTCCAGGGCAGAAGGTCTTCAGTAACCATGCATCTTCTTGGAGGAGCTATAGGATGTTGCAGGAACTGGCATGTCTCTGTCATAAGAAGCTCTTTTGTTAAATGCCATACTCTCAGATCTGTAGAGGCACTTGAGAATCAGTACCATTTATTGTCAGGTATATCCAAATTAGACATGTAAGTTAAATTTAGACATAGAGTTTATAGTCTATAAACATAGTTTATAGATATCAGTTACAGCTTACCAATGCTAGTAGAGGCAAGAAGATTAGAAGGAATATTTTAGTAAGTCAAATAATATTGGAGGTAGACTGCCTCCTTGGTGGGTCCAGCGCACATGGGTGTTCAAGACCTGGTTTTTCTGTAGCTTTGGAGCCTGTCCTGGAACTAGCTCTTGTAGACCAGGCTGACCCCGAACTCAGAGATCCACCTGCCTCTGCCTTCCGAGTGCTGGGATTAAAGGTGTGCGCCACCACCATCCTACTTACACATGGGAACTCTTACCAAAGATGGAACTGAGGTTTTTGTTTTGACCTCAACCAAAAATGGCGGCTATCTATGTGTTTGTATTTTTCCAGAGCTGTTGTAATCAGAAGTTACAAGTTTTACAGATTTTAAAACAAGCACACATATACATACACAGGCATAAAATAAGTATACCATGGCCACATTATTTACACATATATATAAGCAGACAGATGAACAAAACTTTTTCCAGGAAACTGTATCAGCTGACCAACCTAAAAATTTTGGAGTAGGGTGTAGAAACCAGACAAGCACACAAGTGTTCCCATTGAGGACAGAACACCTATATGCAGCTCGGGGTGGGAGAGACTGGATCCATTGCAGAGAGCATCCCAGTGTGACCAGATCACGTGGCCAGGAATGCAGACAAACAGCAAACAAGGAAAGAAGCGAGAGGGGATGGGGAGAGCAGGAGCACAGTATTCAGAAACCATGGGTATTGGGGGCTTGTTTACTTGTTCCCACGCTGGCAAAAAATTTAGGTGTCAAGGACGTATGGTGTCAGGTAGCCCCAATTTAAAAAGGTTTTGTAAAAGGTAGTTCAAGGGTGTTTGGGCATCAGGCCTCGAATCATAGGTACCCGTTTTGCAAGTCTATGCGTGGACCCATAGCCTAATGCAATGGATAGACCCTAAGTCTTTGAGTCAAAAAAACAGAGGGTATGAGAAATTCCCTCAAACAGGACATCTCCTGTAAAAGGGATCCCATGGGACAAGGCAGGTCCTTCTCCTGGTAAGGTTGGGAGCCTGGCATGGCGTCTTTCGCAGGACAGCCCTAAAATTGAATGAGGCCCTGGGCCTCTAAAGGCAATGACTTAGACGAAGCCAATCTTAGCCTGGCGCAGAGCAGGTGCGGGGAGAAGGTATTTTCCCAACACATGGCCCCGGGCCAGTGGGAAAAACAGCCATCTCAGTGGGACCTCCAGATGAAAAGTTTCTGCACCCTATACACTTCTCCCAAACACTCTGCAAGAACAGCATATGCCCTTAACAGCTGAGCCATCTCTGCTGCTCCATAGCAGTGATTGGGACTTTAGAGAGTTCATTCAATTCTGTTTTCCTGTAGAGAAAATTAAGGCTCACAAGGGTAGACGTATCCTGAACAGCATATCAAGTACCTGACAGAGCCATGACTAGAACCCATCAGCCCTCCAGGCCTTGTCCCCAAATGTCCCCATCCACTCCTGAATCTGAGATGCCCTCATGTATTTATACGCAGGAGCTTAAGTACTTTGAACAAGACTGTCAGGCCACAAGTCTTCTACCATAAGACAGAAGTATTGGTGGCAGACTGCTATTTGCAGGTTCAATAGAGAGCGCATGTGCTGACTGCCAGGGTAGGAACAGGGGACAGATGAAGACACGTCATTTCTGGAGGATGCTGGTGACTGAGGAAGTTAGACAAGACAGCCAACTGTGACTGTTTGATACAGATTAGCACAGGGGACTTGGAGGCAATAGGGCCATTTTAGGGAAACCTGAAAGGATGAAACCTAATTTGGTTAAGAAAAAAATGGAAAACGCTGTGATTGCTGCTGTGAAAGCCAGAGTAGCACTTGGATGGTAAGGACTGCTCAAGTGGAAACTGAAAGCTGACCTGCTCCTCTCCTGCGCCTTGTCACCTCCTGGTCTTTGGCCTGCTGGCCTCTCCCACATTCTCGGTTGCTAGGGGAGACTGTTTTTTCTTCTTGGCTCTTAGGCTCTGCTATTGACTGCCTTTACCTGGGAATTTTAGACTGTTTGTCTGTCTGTTTCAAGACAGGATTTCTCTGTGTAACCCTGCAGTCCTGGAACTCACCCTGTAGATCAGGCTGGCCTTGAACTCAGAGACTGGCCTACCTCTCTCTCCCTCCCAAATGCTGGGATTAAAGGCGTGCGCCATCACTGCTCTGTGGCAGCTTGTTTTCTGTTCACCAATACTTGCTTTTCTTCCTATGCATCCTAATGTACTTAGGACATCAGGTGTGACAGCAGGGACCCTGTCCACTGAAGCCCCTCACCCCCATCACTAATGTAAAATGGGCAATGATGCTAAGAATATAAGCAAGTTGTATGCCAAATGTTTTAGCCGTCATGGCTTATCATCTCTTGATGACACCCCTGTATGTGACATGCAGGACAGCTGGTGGAAGACTTTTTTCCTTGAGAGGTCTTGTTATATAGCCCTGACTACCTTGAGATCGAGGCCCTCCTGCCCCAGCTTTCTAATTACAGGCCCAGGTTCTGTTCATTCTCCCACAGATAAAAGACGGAGAGCAGGAACTTCTTTGGGAGGTCAAGTCACACATTTATCCTGGGCCCTCCCTCTGTAAGTGGCAATGGCTGTATCTGAACTGAGATCTTTTCTACTTTGTATACCCTGGGAAGTTGTGCAAGAGCAGGGATTCCACTCTGACTGCCTGCTGTGGTTTCCTGTCCACTACCTTGAGCCATTCCCAGTTAGTATCACCACCACTGCCCTGCCAAGCAAGAGAGTTAGTTCATTAGGTAGGGCTGGCCATAAGTCTAGAGTGAGCCCAGGAAAAGCCTGCTGTGCCCACTCCCTCCCCAGCATGACTACGTGGGCTGCTCTGCCCTGACTGGCAGCCTGCATTAAGCATTCTGCTCATCATCTCAGGGATGATGGAATCCTAACCTTTACAGAGACACCGTGCTCTGTCACAAGCATTGCTCTTTTTAAAAGAGATTAATTCACTTGCCGCATTCTGTCCATTGGTGAGAATCATAGGGGAGAGCAAGGGTGGCTTTCTCTGGTCTCAGAGGCCTCAGCCGCTCTCAGCAGGCAGGCATTCCCCCCCACAAGGGTGGCTTTCTCTGGTCTCAGAGGCCTCAGCCACTCTCAGCAGGCAGGCGTTGCCCACCCCACCCCCAGCTGGCTCAGGACTCTGAAATGAGTGCCTGCTGGGCATTCACTTGTGAAACCACGAAATGAAATAGGGAGATCTGGTTAGTGAGGTACTAACTTTGGGGGCTGCTCTACTCGGTGCCCTCCCCACACCTGCTTCAAAAGTTGTCTGTGGTTAGGTTTGTTGTGGTGCTAGTGAGGTTAGCTGTCTCAGTTTACCGGGTACATCACTCTTTACAGAGACCCACAGTATAGTATGTCTCTCAATCGTGACAGTCACCTTGCATGAGGGGTTAGCATTGTCTCCTTCACAGCAGGTGAATGCAGAGCCTGAATCTAGAGCCAGGACCCTTGCTCTCTCCCATCACACCCTGGCCCCAAGAGTGCAGAGACTGATGCTCAGTCAAGAGCTGGGCTCACGAAGACCACCAGGGTCACTTTCTCCTGTGACTGAGGGGTGCAAAGCCCTGCTCTGCTGTATGTCCTCACCGAAGCTCGGTGAGAGGCTGTGACTGCTTAGGGTGTTAAGATAGTAGGTAACAGAGCCTAGAGCTAGACTAGATGAAGGGCTTCTGACTGCACTGTATTGCTTTGTTATTGTTGAGACAAAGTATATCTCAGCAATTCTGCTGCTTCAGTCTCCCAATGAGAGGTATGTACTACCATGCTGGACTAGCCTTATATTGTTTCACTAAAATGATAGCAAGTCAAAAGGACACCCTCTCTGCCAAGAGTTTCTTCTAAAAACTAACCAAAACCTTCACAGAAAAGACAACCCCATATTTACAAGTATTTTAAAATTGTTCATCATCACAAGTTAAAAGCAGCAATATATCCTTTGCACCCCTTAGACCTATAATCCCAGCATGCAGGAAACTGAGATAGGAGGTTCATGAGTCAAGGCCAGCCTGGTCTGCTTAGCAAGTTCAAGGCTGGCATAGACAGCATAGTAAACCTTGTTTCCAAAAGAATAAACAAAAACAAAGAAGGCTTGTAGTGATATTTCATTTGTATTTTAATAACTAAAGTTTGTCTGAAGTTCAGAGAGTAAAACAGCCACACTGATCAGCCTTAGAGACCAGGAAGTGGTAATCCTTTAATTCCAGTAGCCACACTAGTTTGCCATAGAAACCAAGCGGTAGTGGTGCACACCTTTAGTCCCAGCACTAGAGAAGAATATAAGATGGGACAAGACAGTTCTCACACACAGTCTCATTCTGAGATTCTGGAGGCAGGATCATCATCTTGAACTGAGGTAGAGGTAAGAGCCAATGGCTGGCTGTTTTGCTTTTCTGATCTTCAAGTTGACCCCAATATGCTGTCTCTGGGTTGTTATTAATCATGCAACAAAGCCTAGTATTGCCAAGTGTTGCAAGAAGAGGCGTGCACAGAGCACCCCTGTCCTGCTGGCATGAAGGTCTATAGAGCAGTTGTTATCCTGGAGGATGCTGGCAATTTATTCACATCACATACATGCATGCCTTATGACCTAGAGGTCCTATTTCCAAGGCAATGGTCACATAGGTTCCAGGAAACATGGGAGAAGATGTTCTTTGAGCATTGTTTTTTTTTTTAAAGATTTATTTATTTGTTATGTATACAGTGTTCTGTCTGCCTGTATGCTTGCTGGCCAGAAGAGGGCACCAGATCTCATTACAGATGGCTGTGAGCCACCATGTGGTTGCTGGGAATTGAACTCAGGACCTCTGGAAGAGCAGTCAGTGCTCTTAACCTCGGAGCCATCTCTTCAGCCCCTTGAGCATTGTTTTTAGTGGCTACCCGAGTGTGGGTATCCCTGGGAGAGGGTAGAGAAGAATGTGATGAATTATTCTGGTCCCCTGTTCCTTTCATGGCCATGGATGTTATTTGTGTGGGAAAAAAAAATCTTGTTTTGCACAAACCATGTGGTGTCATTGAAACATCCGGCTCTGCAGTTTAACGTGTAGACGAAGTTCTCGTCCTCATTGTGATTCTGAAGGAAACTTCAGTCCAGATAGGATGGAGAAAATTTTGTACCCTTTGCTTGTATGGACATCTGCCTAGTGGATAGACCATGGGGGGGGGGGCTTGAACTCGTGGAGAACCTCCTGCCTAGGCCTGAGGATTACCACCTTGCCTGGCTGAATTGAATTCTTGATTTTATCTTCCTTTAGTGGCACCACGGTCTTTGATTTCCTGAGTTGTCCTAGAGCAGATCCCATGTCTTCTTACCCACATCTAGAGTCTACTATAGGACCATGCCATTGGTTGGCTGAAATAGTTTGGTCTTTGCCTTTTGTGTTCTATGAAGAGGGGTGCTGTGTGGAGGTGAGACGAGATGAGGAGAGACCATCTATGGGTAATGGAGAGAATCTATGCCAACCTTCTGGGTGACCTTTCACAAGTCATTTTCCCTCCTGTTTCCTCCTCCATTACAAGAGTTTACTATCTGCTCCTTAAGCTTGTGAAGAGTAAATAAACTCAGGAATAAGAAGTTTCAAGAGGGCAGGCTAAGTAAGGCATGGCTTTGTTCACCTGTCTCTGTTTGCTCTCTGTTATAGGGACCAGGACCCAGAACTCAGATTTATAATGATGTACTTTAGAACTTGGATTTGTTGGTTTACTTGACAATCAATGGACTCCTATATGCTAAGCATCTGGCTTGTAGATCCCAATAGGTCTGCATGAGCTGTAATAGGAACTTAACTTAGCATTTCTGAATTTCTTTGGATTGATTTGTATTTTCCAAGTAGCCATGATAAAATTAATAGAGTTGAGGAATGTGATCCTTTTTTGAACAGGGACCTACCTGGATAAGACTAAGCCTGTTAGGTCTTCAGTGCTAAACACTGGGAACTTAAGGGAGAGGGTGTGGGCACCAGGTTTGTATCACCTGACCTGGAGGCAAGATTTCGACATAGCAAAGGGGCTGAGAGGTTGGTTCTTGGGCCAAGGAAGTAGGAGTGTCATAGTATCACTATTAAGATAGAGACCATGCCATTTTTCAAAAGGCTTGAGAAAATGACAGTATGGAACTGGGAATGAGAGGGGCAAGGGATGACTCTGGTGAGGGGAGTGATCTGAGCTGGAATTGGGGTTAGAACTCAAAGGGTTTGTGTCCAGATTGATCCTCCTCCATATTTGTGTTTGTTTATCTATTCTCTTGAGTTAGTGTTCTCGCTGTGTTGTCCAGGCTGGCTCTGCACTAACTGTATGTCCTGGGTTTTTCTGATTGTTTCCATTCCTGTCCATGATAAGCCAAGCACTGAAAATGTTCTTCTGTGTTCTCTCAGGCTGTTGTCAGAAGGTGCAGATGTCAACACAAGGCACAAACTTGGCTGGACAGCACTGATGGTGGCAGCCATCAGCCGAAATGACAGGTAAGAATGAATCTCCTTCCATTCAGGGCCACCTGAGCCAGTTCTCTTCAGACTGTGTCCCTGGCTGCTCGCCCTCCCTTGCTGCCCCTGCTGTCTTGGCAGTCTAAGGTGCTGCATAGTGGATGTGGAGAACCACATGTGGGTTTCAGATCACAGCAGTACCAGTCATTGACTTTGTGACCTTAGGCCAGTCACTGATGTTGTCGTAGCCGCCACGTTTTTAAGAGCAGATTTTAAATGGTTCCACGCGTGTGAGTTTTCACCATATTGAGAAGCTGTCCATTACTGCCCTTATTGAGGGCTCTCCTAGTGAATTTTTCTTTGGAGGGTCTGGAAACTTCCATCCGTTCCTTCTGTTGGTGGCTGTGATGTTTTCCTACCTACTTTCCCCTTCATTCAAGGTTATAGCCATCATGTGTAGAAAAAAAGTAAGGACTGGAGAGCTAGTTCGGTCACTAAAGTGCATGAGGACCTGAGTTTGGATTCCGAGCACCATACGTGAGACAAGTGCATCAGTGGCTGAGCACTAGGGAGATTGCAAGGACAGAGACAAGTGAATCTCAGGGACTCTTTGGTCAGCCACTCTGAGTCAGTGAGTTCCAGGTTTGATGAGATGAGGACCCTGCCTCAAAAAGTCAAGTGGATTAGGCTAGGCTAGGCGTGGTGGCACACCACTCAGGAAGCAGTAACTGGTGGATCTCTGAATTTAAGGCTAGCCTAGTCTACATAACTCATTCCAGGCCAGCCAGGGCTACATGAGACCCTGTCTCAGAACTTGACTAAACAAATAAATCAGTGGACCTAACATCTGCCTCTAGTCTACACACATGGACATGTGCACGTGCACAGGCACATGTGCATGCACATACAAGACACAGCAGACATAGCATAGGTAACCACTTGTAGCTTCTTTTTTTGTTTGTTTGTTTGATTGATTTTTTTTGTTTGCTTGTTTGTTTTTCAAGACAGGATTTCTCTGTATAGCCCTGACTGTTCTGTAACTCACTCTGTAGACCAGGCTGGCCTCAAACTCAGAGCTCTGCCTGCTTCTGCCTCCCGAGTGCTGGAATTAAAGACAAGTGCCACCATGCCTGGCCTTATTTGTATTTCATAGCCACTCCACATAATATATATTGTTATATTCATTTTGCAATTGAGATAACAGAAGCCCAGAGAGGAAAAGTGTTTTCTCTAAAGTCGTGTAGGCAGGCTGACCCAGCGTGCACAGTGTGCATCTTACTCTGTGTCAGTGCTCCAGCCCAGCGTTCTGGTCTCTGCGCCTGGCCTCCAGGAGTCCAGTGGGATGAAGTGTGCGCTCATTCAAGCTCTCACTGTATGAAAGAAATTGTGCAACAAAAACAACAGAATATTTTTAGGTTTTTTTCACCCAGTGCTGGGAATTGAACCTAGGGTGGCAGGCATGTGTGGCAGGCGCCTTCCCATTTAGACATGCCAGCTTTTGAAGAGCAGCTACTAAACTGATTGTTGGAGGCACCACTTTTAATTCTCCTGTCAAGCAGCTCTTTAAGGCTCTTATTGAAAGTTCTGACCACTTTGGAAGAATCTGAAACATGGAGAAAAACCACAAAACTGGGATTTTCGAATTTTAGACATTGATCTGCTTCAGATCACCTGGAGACGTAGCTCTCCTTTAGATCTTTCTTTAAAGATGTGGGTATGTGCTGGTGGTATAGCTCAGTGGTAGAGTGTTTGCCTGGTCCTGGATTCGATTTTCAGCATCACAGAACAAAACTAAAAAGAAACTATATATACTTTGGTTTTGAGAGAATCCAGTTGTGATTCTGTGTTTCTTAAGTGTTTCTCCCGATGAGAAGTTATTTATACAAACATTCAGTAAATATGCTTTGCTGGTCTTTGAATTACCAAACCGTGGGGAGTGGTACTGGAGAGATAGCTGAGTGGTTAAGAGCACTGGCTGCTCTTCCAGAGGACCCAGGTTCAGTTCCCAGCAGCCACACAGCAGCTCACAACTGTCTGGAACTCCAGTTCCAGGGTATTTGGCACCCTCATAGAAATATGTAGACAAAATATCAGTGTACATAAAATAAAAATAATCTTTTAAAAAAGTGGGGAGCTTATAATTTAATGTGGAGAAGTACAAGTAAAGAGGACAGAAGGGCAGCTGCTGATGTGGGTGCAGGGTCTGCAAGGTGTGCGGTGAGCAGGTGGGGGTCTGTCTGGAAGCAGAATCCATGACTCACTGTTTCTTGTTTTTGTTTTGTTTTAATTTTTTTGATATTTATTGAGCTCTACATTTTTCTCTGCTCCCCTCCCTGCCTCTCCCCTCCCCACTTCAACCCTCCCCGAAGGTCCCCATGCTCCCAATTTACTCAGGAGATCTTGTCTTTTTATACTTTCTACTTCCCATGTAGATTAGATCTATGTAAGTCTCTCTTAGTGTCCACATTGTTGTCTAAGTTCTCTGGGATTGTGGTTTGTAGGCTGGCTTTCTTTGCTTTATGTTTAAAAACCACCTATGAGTGAGTACATGTGATAATTGTCTTT
>PVIU01022693.1:0-28857 GCA_004026605.1 Ondatra zibethicus | reverse complement strand
ATGTTTGTGGATTAATATCCGGATCTTCTGTTCGATTCCATTGGTCAACATCTCTGTTTTTATGCCAATACCAAGCTGTTTTCATTACTGTAGCTCTGTAATAGAGTTTGAAGTCAGGGATGGTAATGCCTCCGGCAATTCCTTTATTGTATAGGATTGTTTTAGCTATCCTGGGCTTTTTGTTTAAAAACAACAAAAGCCACCAAAGATGGAAGTGAATGAAGAGAAAATTATTAACTAATAATGTCCATGATAAAGAACTCAATAAATGTTAGAGGTCCCAGTAAAGGTAAAAAGGTTCTGTAATAGTTAACCTTGACTGTCAACTGGCTGGATTAAGAAAGAGTTTTTGGATTAGTAAAGCACACTTCTAGGTATGCGTTGGGGGAGGGGCATCCCAAAGATAATTAGATCCAGAGGGCTCTGACATGTGGATGCTTTAGTCTACTAATAAATTCAGAATATGATGGTATTAGTTGGAGGTGATTAAAAATACACTAAGAGATAGGCCTGTAAAGAAAGTCACTGGGCATGCGTCTATGTACTATCCTGGACCCTAGCCATGCTTCATAATGCTTCTTGTCCTCCAGGGTTTGAATTCCTCAGGTCCTGCACACCCTCCCCACTATGATGGACTCCATCTTCTGAAACCATGAGCAAATAAATCTTTCCTTAATTTAAGAATTTTCTTTGTTTGTTTGTTTTGTCGGATATTCGTTCACAGTGAACAGAGAAGAAACTAATACTCTTTGTCAACACTGAAGCATATGCAAATAAGCTTAGCTCCTCACGCCATTATCATGCATTTATTGAAAATAACTACTAGAGTCAGGGACATGTTTTATGTTGTGCAAAGTAATATTACCATAGGTCCCACACTTTAGCAGGAGCTGCACAACATAAATAGCTAAAACTGAATTTGTTAAAGCACATACAATATACTTCTGCCCTTGGGATCAAGTATCTAGTGGTGCTGGCCTAAGGAAGCAAAACCCTAACATCTGTTCTAATAACACCTTTCACTCCTCCAGAGAAATGCTTCTTTATATCTCCTGTCCTTGTTCTCAAAATAAAAGGCAATTGTGTACAAATATAATCGAATTGGTGGGTTATGATGCTGTGAGATGGATATTCCCCAGCATGAGGAGAAGTTTGAATGGCAGAAGCTCTGAACAGCAAAAAACAAATTAATTAACTTGTCAAATTTGTCTTCACAGATAATGTTACTGCACTGAATTCTTGTATAGAAGATTATCATTTCCCAGCAGTGCCAACTGTCCATTTCCTTGCCTCTCTTTGCATTCCAATTAGTGATTCCGCAGAGACTCACTGGCTTGCACAGGTTGCACGTGGCAGATGAGAATGTTTTGCAATCTTAAACAATTCATATTAACATTAAATATAAGTATTTGTAGACAATGTAATCTGCATATCACTTTTGAAATGGTGACATTGTTTCTTTATAAACACATGTACATTTAATATTCCATTGAGGTGATTAGTAGTTTTTGTTTGTTTTAAAGATTATTTATCATTGTGTATGTATGTATGTTTTTGCCTGCATGCACTTCAATGGCACCATCTCAGTGCCTGCTACCTGAGGAGGCCCGAAGAGGGTATAAAATCCCCTGGAACTGGAGTTACAGACAATTGTAAGACACCATCTGCCTGCTGGGGATCCAATCTGGGTCCCCCAGAAGAGCGACAAGTGCTCTTACAGCTGAACCATTGCTTCAGTCCCCCCCCAAAAGTGGTTTTTTTAAACATTCATTTATTTTGTATTTTGTATGTATATAAACATGTTTGTATACAACAAGTTTGTGGAGGTCAGAACTTTCAGGAGTCTGTTCTCCCTTTCCATGTGGGTTCTGAGGATAAACTCAGGTTATTGGGTTTGTTGCTAAGTGCCTTAATCTGCAAGGACATCTCAAAGGCCCAAGTAATTGAACTTTAAAAAGTAGTTTAAGTGATATTAGTAAAATTTTAAAATATTAAAAATAAAATTTTAGCTTACCATAATTTTGACTTAAATGTTTGACATTTATTAAAGGTGGTCTTTATTCGCTCAGTACTTGGAATATGAAAAGTTAAGTATTTTGGAGTAAAACTAGCCTTTTTAAATACATAAAAAATCTGTTGATCAAATATTTTATATTTCCTTTCATTTTCATTTTATTGAAATGCATTCAAATTTTGTATACTTTGAAACAAAATGTTTTTAAATTCCTTAAGCAAAGAAGATGAAATCTAGATTATGATTAGTAAAGTGAAGAAATAGAGCGATAGCTCAGTCCTAAGAGTCCTGGCTGTTAATCTGAAGGACCTGGGTTCGATTCGAGCATCCACATGGCAGCTCACAACTGTCTGCCACTCCAGTTCCAGGGGATCTGATGCCCTCTTCTAGCCTCTCTGGGCACTGTATGCATGCAGTGTACAGATACATATGCAATTAAAGTACACAAACAATAAAGATAAAATGTAAAAAAAATTCGTTAAAAAAGGAATTTGAGCCTTCTTTTAAAAAAACCTACAACAATTTTATTTGAAACTGTAAACAGTAGAATTCAGCATGTTTCTGAATGCAAGACCTGTGAAAAATTGTGACGAAGGAACTACAAATTTTAATTTCATAAAGATTTAGTTGTTTGTGAAAATAATATATAAGCAAGAAAACTAATCTTACTAAATCTGTGATTTGATCAGATTAAAGTAGATCTCTGTAATTCCCTACCCTTTACTAAAGTAAGAATTTAATTGATAATCAAAGCAGTGAGAATGAAAAGGGGAATTATTCATTATTTTAACTCAAATTTTCAATTTAAAAACACCAAATTAAAATTTTCTGCTTCAGAAAGTCATATTAGTGAAGTTAGAAAATTTTATGATGAAGGAAAACTAAATCTCTCAAATAGTACTGAATAAATACATTAAACAAGCTATAGTATCCTTTCTGACATTATAAAAATATTTTGAGTCATAAAGTTTTTCTATTCAAACATTGTACCAGTAAACGAATTTTAGCCCCAAATCCAGCAGATACACAATGAAGTTGTCACTTAATATATGTCCCCAATAGTGCCAGTGCTAGGACAGTCTAGGGAACAGCTCAAAGTTATGTGCAACATTTTTCTGAGGTCTACCAAGACAGAATATTTTGATGAAAGGCATATCAAATTGAACCATAAAGCCACTACTAGAAACATGATGGAAATGGTGAGCAGATCTTACACCAAACAACCAAACAAACAGCCACTAGCAGCAGCTAGTGTGAATCATAATAATTAGAAATAGATCAAAGTATCATTTAAACTATCCACGTCCATTGAGTAAGAAATGGTGCTTGCTGTCACTTATATTAGTCTAAGTTTCTGAACACTACCAGCAATATCAAACAAAGTTCTTTAAAAGAATAAAAATATTCCTTAGTATTTTTAGAAAAAAAATGTGCCCCTTAAATAAATTGTATGTGAAACTTGCCACAAACTGGTATTCCGTCAACATAAAAAAAATATTCTAGGAAGAAAAGCATGCAAAGAGCATCGTCCTAAGTCTGAAGGAAGGGACTCGTATATAAAAATCTCAGCATTAATTCTGTGGGGACCATTTGTAATTCCCTTAAACATACTGATACTGTCTCAGAGAGAAATATCTAGACATTGTACATGTGTGTGTTTCTTTACAGTATTCCAGCAAAAATATTTTAAAGAGCTTTAGTAACACTAAATCTAGATAATTACTTCTGGGGATAGTAAAGAATTATGATATAAATGTTATCAATCTATATGATGAAATTAAAATATTTTATAGCACACTGTGATAAAGATAATTTATGGTATTAACCTCATCACAATGTTTGTACATAGCACCAAAAATTATGGTTTATTTCCAACATTAAATATTACACTAAACATTTTCTTGTCAGTTCTAATTGCTTCTGCCTGAGAAAAGCAAATTTTCTGCAAATTGAAATTAACAAAAACTACACAAAGACTACAGTAATTCAAGGAAAACTGTCATCTGGCATTGCTTTCCATAAGATAAATACTGTTCGAGAATATTGATTAAAAGAACAAAATATTGACTTTTCTGGAATAAAAGAAAGAGACAAATTTCTTGGAATAAACATGCATTTTAAGAAATACATATCCATTTTATTTTTATCCAAATATGGCTACCCATAAAGAGGATCTAGACATATACAACTATAATTATACTCATCCATTGGTATACTACAAACTTGAGGCCATATCAAAACAATAACCTTATGTATAATTTTAGCTTGAATTGAACGAAGATACACTTGGCTATGTATGGCTTTGGAAGACATTTTATTTGTCATTTTTCATTTAATTTGTAGTGTTTTTATATATGTACAATATTTCTCCATTGGTATTTTTCCATGTTTCACATTTGTTAGGGGCAGTCACAGTTAGTATAACTGAGTATTTAGTTGGAGTAATCTTCCTTTCAATACATTCAATCCCATTTCAAAAGCTATGGAAGATTCGATCCTCCTCTATGATCTCCCTGAATTCTCAGAGGTCTGTGGTTCCTGCTTCCTTGGGTTTTATGGATCCTTCCTGTGAAGTATAATTACCTGTTTATGTGCAACCCACATTTCTTCCACTTAAATTTTCTCACAAATGGTGTATGCGAGACTACACGTTAGTAAAGGTGATTTAGAGAAGCAGGGGGTGCAGAAATTCTTATCTCCCAATGTATACTTGTCTCCTCGCCTTCGGCTACTGTTACCACACACTTATGGAGTGTTTCAAAGTTATGGCACTTGCATATCAGACACAGATTTCTTGCTGTTTCTTTGGTTCCTTTATTTCCCCATCTTTCTCCCTATCTTCTCTTCACCCATTTCTCTCCCACATCCTGTTCACCTTCTCTGCAAATCGACAAACTCTTAACTCCTTTATTCTTCACCACACTCACACACACACACACACACAAAACACACACATACACACACACACACACACACAAACACTTCTAGTTTCTACTCCAAAACTGAGATCTAAGCCCATTTTGACTGAACCAAACCCCAGTAAGGTATTTTGAAAAGGGAACAACATTAGTAGAACATTAGTAGAACAAAAGATCAGATTATTTTTAATAAGACTCATCCCTCTCCACACATTTGATAGCTAATGTTTTTAATAGCAGTATTCCTCCTTTGAACCATCAGTTTCATTATAAACAATTTCATAATACCATAAGAATATAGGCCTGTGACCCATCAGGACAGAAGCGTTAACAACATGACTCCTGCTGGTGGGTGTTTCATCCATACAGAATAACACAACAATTAAACCATAAGCACAACTTTATTTTGAAGAAATTTCCTCACACAATATAATGGACATGAATAAAATGGAAATATTGTCATGAATCCAAAAATCAGTTTTTATAGGCCCAGTCATGGGAAATAACCAACAGTATGAAGGGTATTTATTTAGATTAGGATGTTCTTGTCTGTGAAAGTAGTGCTATTCCTAGTTCCTCCTAGGGTACTGTCAGAGATTGGAGTTTGGGCTATGGAGAAATAAATTGCATCAATTTCTTCCCTTGCTCAAAGATACAGTTGTCTTGTGGAACATTGGGTCTTCCCAGAATATCCGTACCTACTGTAGGAGAAGTGAATACTAACTGGAGGCTTTCCCTTTATTCTGTCCCTCTTTCATTCTCAACAAGACTCTTACTTGGGTGTAGGACAGCTCTTGGCACAAAGAACTCTCTGAAGATACTTATTCTGCAATCTTCTGGTTCTTCCCACCGTAGGAGCTATTCGGATCTCTATGCAAGGCTTCAGAATGCCACAGCTCTAGGTTTCTTTTAAGGAAGCCCTTTCTCACTGCTGCTGCATTTCAGTTCCCAGACACTCCCTCCCTCCCCCAGCCATACTGGTTAAATCAGGAAAAGGGATGCCGATGCAAGCACCTCATCCAATGTTACTTAGTCCTCTCACTGTTCATCCACAGTCCTGGGACACAGCAATTCCACTTCCCAGCATTTCCTCCCCTTTCTGTTTTCTTCTTTCTTATCACTCCATCATCTTCTACTTGGATTACTGGAACAGCTCAATAACTAGTCACTTCGTGTCAGGGGTTAAGCTTCTTTTTCCAACTGTTACCAGTGTGATATTTACAAAATGCCAACTGCATCATGTCATTTTCATGGTTGAAAGCATCAGTGTCTCTTCTCCCAGGCAACTAGGATAAAGTTCACACTTATTGACGTGACTAATGTGTCTTAATAAACGACACTTGGCACACTATGAGGCACTGGCCTTCTATGTTTATACTGACCCTCCCGTCACTCACCATGCTTTGCACCACAGTGTGCTATTTTCTTCTTAGGACACTACACAGACTACTTTGTGTCCTAAAAATTGCCATATCCCTCTGGGATTCCATTCACGTTAGCCCTTTGTCTTGGAACAGTGACCCACTGCAGCCACACTTCTGATAAATTCCCCCTTTCATACACTTCTCAGTTGGAGTACTATGTCCCATAGGAGTTTTCCTTGCTCCCACAGTCTGGGCTAAACATACATATGTGTTTCCATAATTACCTCTTAACTTGTGCCTATTTCTGTAAAGTCTGTGCATAGGAGCTGTGCCATTTTGTGTATTTTACCTCAAATCCTTAATAAATTTTAACCATACAGGAAATACCGATGGCTCATTTTCATTTATTTTTATCGGAAGTTGGTGTGGTGCAATTGCATATACTTACAGGATACCAAATGATCCTGCAGTAGATATATACAGCGTGGATCAAATGAGCTCACTGAGACATCCATCCCCTCAAATGTTTTCAACTGCTTCTCCTTTCCAGCTGGAGTATTGGTTTTTGTTTTGTTCGTTGTTGTTTGCTCACCATCTTCCCATCGCTCCATTGCTCAGGCTGTGATAACCACTGTTTTGCTCTCTGCTTCTATTTAATTTTCTTAAAACTTCCACATATAAGTGTGAATATACATCATTGGGCTTTGTGGTGATCAAGTTCCTTAGGTGATGGATACAGAGCCACAGGATGTAGTGTTTCCTGTACTTAAGTAATACAAGGTGGTCCTAGTCCTGCAGAGGACTCGTTCATGGCCCAGGATACATCAGGCAGCTTACAAGTGTCTATCATTACAGTTCTAGGCGATCTGATGTTCTCTGACCTCTGTGGGTACTTGAACACACGTGGTACACATAAACTCATGAGGGCACACCTATACACACTAAATAAATGCGTAAATATTTTGTAAGAGAACACTAAGTAGAGTGTACTGGTAAAGAAGAGATGCACACCTTCCTAGGTTGGGATGGAGGGAGGAGGGCCTTGGACTTCCCACAGGGCAGGGCAACATGCCCTCTTTTAAGGAAGCAGGGGGTGGGGGGAGCGGGAGGGGACTGGGAGAAGGGGAGGAAATGTAGGTTTTTTTTGAATGGAAAAAAATAAAAGAATATGGGAAAAAAAGAAGAGAAGATGGATTTGGGAGGAGTTAGGTGGAGGTGAATATGATCAAAATGCATTGTATGAATTTTTAAAGAATAAAATACTGTATCAAAATAAAAAGGTATTTTTAACTTTTTTATGAAACAATAGATTTCCTTATGGATTCTTCAAACGTCCTTAGTGCTATTGATCCTTCATCTCCTCTGTTCCTCTGCTTTACCCTCCCACCTTCCTCCCCAGGCAAGTCTACTGCCCATTTCCCTTTTCTCCATTTGCAGCATCTGTGTTTTACTATCTCTTTCTCTAGAATTTTTTCATTCCTTACTACAGTCTGTCTATATACCAATATCAAATAATGAGAAAGAAATCATAGAAACACTCACATTTCCAATTGATTAAAAATAAAATAAAACATTTCGGAATAAACATACCCACATGAGTAAAACACCTCTACAGCAAGAGTTTTAAATCTCCAGAGAAAGAAATCCAGGGAGACACTAGAAGATGGAAATCCTCCAATGCTCGTGTATTGGTAAGATCAATATTGTGAAAATGACCATTCTACCAAGAGCAACTTGCAGTTTCAGTGAGATCCTTGTCAAAACTCCCCCAGAAATAGAAAATAAATAATTTTAAAATTTACATACAGGCATAAAATACCCAGACAGCTAAAGAACCCCGATAAGAGCCCTGTGAAAGAAGAGGCAGGAAAGGTGTTAGAGCCAAAGGGGTGGAGGACACCGAGAAAACCAAGCTGTCTAGAGCAGCATACGCAAAGCTCATATAAACCCACAGAGACTGAAGCAGCAAGCACAGGGCCTGCAGGAGTCTGCATCGGGTCCTCTGAGTATATACCATGGTTTCCAGTTTAGTGCTTTTAGGGGATTCCTGAGTGTGTGAATGAGTGGGTCTCTGATTCTTATGACTTCTCTTGGGCTCTTTTCCTTCTGTTGGCTTGTCTTGTCCAACTTTGCTGTGATAATTTTTGTTTTATCTTATTATGTTTCACTTTGTTATATTAAAAAAATGAGGGCTGGAGAGATGGCTCAGAGGTTAAGAGCACTGATTGTTCTTCCAGAGGTCCTGAGTTCAATTCCCAGCAACCACATGGTGGCTCACAACCATCTGTAATGAAATCTGGTGCCCTCTTCTGGCCTGCAGGCACACATGCAGACAGAACACTGTAAACAAAATAAATAAATAAATCTTTAAAAAAATGAAGTACCCTGAACATAAAGAGTGGTCCTCAAGAGTTTACCATATCATATCCCATTATATTAGAGTCATAGTAATAAAAATAGGATTATGCTGGAATACAAACAGATGTCTAAATTAATGGAACAGAATAGATGTCTGCATGTTAAGTGCAAACTATTATACTCACCAAGTATAGTCATATATTTCACAAATATGACAAAAATACACACTGGAGGAAAGACAGCATCTTTAATGAATGCTACTGGGAAAACTGGATTTCCACATGTAGAAAAATTAAATTGGACCCTTAAATACCACATTTAACAAAACTCAACTCCAATGGATCAAGAACCTCAACATATGACCAGATACCCTGAATCAGATAGAAGAGAAAGGATGGAATGAACTAGAATGCATTGGCATAGGGTAGAAAGCTCTGAACAAGACACTGATAGAACAGGCAGTGTTGTAAGAGGAGCAGGCCTGCTTTTCATCCTGGCCGCCCAGCTCTCAGCCGCCCAGCTAGCTTAACCCCCGAAATAACCACACAGGAATTGTATTAATTAAATTACTGCCTGGCCCATTAGTTTTAATCTTTTATTGGCTAACTCTTACATATTTGTTTAACCCATCTCCATTAATGTGTATCACCACTTGACTGTGGCTTACTGGCATGAGTTTAACCAGCGTCTGTCTCAGGCAGGAGAAACATGGCGTCTGCACACTGCCTTCTTTCCAGTATTCCGTTTTGTCTACTTCACCTACCTGATTTCTGCCCTATCAAAAGGCCAAGGCAGTTTCTTTATTTACCAATGAAAGCAACACAAATACAGAAGAACCTCCTACACCAAGGCAGTAAGATCAACAATGAATAAATGGGGCTTCATAAAACTGAAAAACTTCTGCATGAGAAAGGACACAATCATTCAAGCAAAATAGTAACTTACAAAATGGAAAAAAATCATTATCTTTTATATATCTGATAGAGAATTATTATCTAGAATAAAGAACTAAAAAATGAACATCAAGAAAAATAACTCAATTAAAATGGTGTATAGAATTAAACAGAGTTCTCAAAAGATGAAACACAAACCTCAGGGAAACACTTAAAAATTTCAACATTCTTAGTCATCAGGGAAATGTGAATTAAAACTACTTTGAAATTTGATCTTACCCTAGTCAGAATGGATAAATCACTAAACTAAATGACAGCACATGTTGGTGAGGATGGGGCAGGGGCAAGAGGAACACATATTCATGGCTGGTAGAAGTATAAATTTCTACAGTCACTATGAAAATCAATGTGGAGGCTCCTCAGGGAACTGAAAATTGATATACCACAAGATCCAGCTATACCCAAAAGAGAGAAAAAGAGAATGTGAGGTTAGTGGGAGAGTAAGGAAGGTGGGAAGAGGATCTGGGAGATGTTGGGGAAGAGGAAATAATATGATCAAATTATTTCCAAGAAAATGATTTTTCAAATAATATTATTTCAAAGGAGAAGATTTTGTGAATTCAGCCTCAATATTCTTTATATGTTATGTAGGAGGGAAGATTTACAGGAACCCAAGCCCTGGGAGGAAGAGCACTTTTCAAATTTAAGCTCTTTCTAGTGTTCTTATTTTATAAGGAGAGAAAGAGAGGACCAGTCATCCTTATGAAAGTCACATGGCATGAACATAGGTCCACCAATGACAGATAAAATTATAGAGTGTGCCTTAACTCCACATCTTACCACCTGATCAACACAGTACCAGGGAGACATTGAGTCGCAGCTGGAAGAGATGCAAGGCCTAAACTATCTCTGAAGAGAAGTACAAAGGGAACCCCAGGGTTAGCATGGAAAACAACAAGGACAATAGATGAACTCGATATTGGACTCAACCCAACTTCTAATCAGATTAATATAAAACTGTATAGTATGTGAGCAGTTTCAGTTTCCATTATCCAATATGTCATGGCAAGCTTCCACCCTAAAGGTACAATGTATGTGAAAGACCAGGGAAAAATACCATGCTGTCAAGAGACAAAATGAGTCTGTGCAAGCATAAGGACCTGGAGCTGGTCCTAATGCCCTTGTAAAAAACTGGGCATGGCAGCATCATGCCTGTGACCTCAGAGACTGGGAGATTGGGGCTTTCTGGACAGTCACTCTGTGGGAACCAATGAAGTTCTCACCCCTGTAGTCAGGTCTATTCAATCACTTAACCTATAAAATTGTTACTAGAATATTCTAGCAGGGAAAGTTTGCTCATTTTCTAAACTGGCCAAAACAAGTTACCACTTTTGCAACTTGAAATGTGTTCCCCATGGCCCTGTGGGTGAGAAGCTGAAATCTGTGTTCTCCCATGGTCCTCCTTCCACAGAAAGTTTCCAGATGAGGCTCCTATGTGGAGAATAGCATTAGTCTTTATCCTTAGTTTCACACCTTCTTTTTCTGAGCACATCTATACCTTCTCTTCTGTCATGTAAGAAGACCCATGTCATTAGGCTTAGTCCCCTTCTGAATGTAGTATATCCTTCTCTAAATCATATCTGAGAAGGCCCCATGTAGTAAGGAGGAGAGCGGGCTGTGTTCCCGGCGCCCAGTTAGCTTATGTCTGAAATAATTACACAGAAACTGTATTTATTGAAATACTGCCTGGTTTATTATATCTAGTCTCTTATTGGCTAACTCTCACATATTTGTTTAACCCATTTTTAATAATCTGTGTGTCACCACGAGTCATGGTTTATTGGGAAAGATTTAGTGTGTCTGATCTGGCAGCTTCATGGCAGGCCATTCTCTCTGACTCTTTCTTTTCTATCCAAGAATTTTGTTCTGTCTCCTTTACCCACCTAAGGGCTGCCCTATCACAAGGCCAAGGCAGTGTCTTTATTCAACCAATGAAAGCAACACACAAATACAGAAGACCCTCCTACATCAGCCCCAAGTCCAAAGGGCACACATTTTGAGGTTCTGGATAGAGGGCATTATGTTTGAGCAAAGCACTATTTGAGCATCTACAGCAATTACTTTAAGTTTTGATGCTGACCTTAGTACCTAGAGACTTTGCTTGGTGAAGACCACTAAGTCTTTCCCTATATTCCAAATGCCCTGTAATACAAGGATTTTTTTTTTGTTTTTTGGTTTTTTTAATTTATTTATTTATTTATTTTTACGTTGACTAAATAGATGCCACTTTTCAATGCTTCTGGTTAGAACTACTCCAATTAAGTTTGGTAACATTTGTTTAGACATTTTCATTTAAAAGAAAAAATGAGATCAGGACTTACTAAAGAAACACAGTTTAGTCAGGCAGGCTAGAACACACCTTTCAGCACAGCAATTGAGAGGCAGTTTGAGACCAGCCAGGTCTATAGAGCTAGTTCTAGGACAGCCAGAGAGGGCTACACAGAGAGATCCTGTCTCAAACAACAACAACAACAATCAAACAAACAAAAAACCAAAAAAAAAAAAAACCCAAGAACAATCTATCTTGAAAAAATATCAAACTTAAAAACCACGCAACTTCAAGGGAAAACAATAAAACAGGCTCTTTACTATAATGGTACTGAAGTTCAGATCCCTATCTGTGAAGCTTGTCACTCATCTTTTACTACCATAGGTAACACCTGCCTCTTATCAATATAAACAAACATGGGAATTCCTAGTAAAAGAAAACAAGCTCCCTTAAACAATGAGAGCTGCTTTATCTAAGCTGTGAAGCTGAGTGGGAAATGGTGTTTGATCAGTGATCCCTACAAATTTTCCTCTTACAAAGGGGAAAACACCAGCATTGTGCTTTCTGGAGTACTTTAACTTCATTTCTGATATTCTCTGATGCTTACCACTCCTCCTCACATTGCTACCCCTTCTACTTCCACCTGTGAGAAGGAGCTCCTTTGAAACAAAAGATTGGGTAGGTTATGGGAATGAAATTGTTATCCTTAAAGGTTAGTGTTTTAATAGAGATTGTTGGGAACAAGAATTTCTACATAAGACTTAATTAGGATAAAACCCAGAAAGACCCTGGTGAATGAAAAGGAGAGGAAAAATCATGTTAAGAGAAATAAGGAGGGCTGAGATGATGAGAGACGAGAAGGATGAGAAATGGCTCAGCAGTTAAGAGCCCTGACTGTTCTTCCGGAGGGCCCGGGGTTCAATTCCCAGAATCCTCATGGTGCCTCACAACTGTCTGTAATCACAGTTCCAGGAGACCTGGCACCCTTTCACAGGCATACACACAGGCAAAACAGCAATGCACATAAAATAAAAAAATAAATAATAATTTAAAAAGACAATTTTTATGGAAAAGAACAGATACTTTATGAGTAGTAATGGGAATGAGAACATTAAATGCAGGTTGTAAGGCATAATTATGATCAAAAGGACACAAAGATGACTGAGAGCTAACAGACCGCCTACCCAAAAGCAATATAAAACAAAGAAAAAAATAGTGTACTGTACAAAAAGGGAAACTGAAGGACTCACTCCTAACAGTCTGGTCAGTTCTGAGTGACAATGTTCTGAATGTTTGTGGGTAAAGAATTTAAAATGCATTGCTTCCCAGAGCCGCTTAGAATTCACTGGTGCTTGAACCAAAGATGACCAGGTCTTGGCATGGTACACTTTCACTGCCCCTCTGTCGCTCTATTCCATGGATTCCTCTCTTTCTTTCCTAAGAAGGTTAATAGGATGGAATCATGTTCCATGGAAGCCCTATTCTGCAAACTTTTCACATGTGAACATTTGACAGGTCTTGCCCAAATTCTTACATCAGTGACTTCATTACAAGTACCCATTGCACCATATTCCTCCACAGGTGTTCTATTTGTCTTACTTAACTTGATGTCATCTCTGTTCTCTTCTGTCTCATAGGGCCATTGTAACCTAAGTCATTTTTCATGCATAGTAGTTTATAATATCTTGGCTTACTTAACCCTCTCCAAAGAATGACCCAGGTTGCATTCAACATTGTAACGCAAAATGGCCTAAAATGGCATTATGTTATGGGAAAGACAATTTGTTTGAGAGTGAAGGGACAAGTAGTGAAAGAAACTGCTCTAAATAGCGTTGTTTGCATTCCAGTACATTTCATTTGCTGTATGTCACATCACAGAATTCTGAGACAAGGGCCTGAGATGAGATTCCAAAGCCAGCATCTTTTTTCTTTTTCTCTCATCAATGGGCAGATTGGAATTTGACTTTGGTTCCTACACAGGCGGTTGACAAGGAGTGGATTGGGGTTTTGAATACAAGAAAATGAAATGTTTAGCTGGATTGAAAAAGGAGGGTTTCTGACAAAAAGGTCTGACGAAATGAGAAAGAAGCTTAAGTCTCATTAGCCGCTCAGCAAATCCTCTCTGAGTTCAACCAGAACCTTAAGGCCATAAGCTCTTCCCAATTCATCTGAGGCTCAGCCAGGTACACAGACTTAATTATAATACAAAGAAACATCCTTTGCTGCTGGCCTAACCCAGAACACTCAGATGCCCTATTACACCAACAGAAAGCTATCCTTTATTCCAGTTTGATGAGCATTAATTTTAAAAGCGTAAGAACAATTGAAAAATTGTAGTAGCACAGTGTAACTAATAGCACAAAGTTCCTTCTTGGCCTTTTTTTGTTTCTTTTCATCTTTTTATCTTTTTCTTCATAGCACTGATATTTGTTTGAGCTTGACAAGTGTTCTACTACATTTAATAAACAACAGTTGAAAATTATTATCTTATTAAAAATACCAAAGAATACTAACTTACGTTTATAAACACTAGGGCTGGGCTGAGAATTTTCATGCGTTATCCATTTTAGTCCTTATAGTAACTCTTTGATATATATACCTTATGCTGATCCTCCATTTTATAGATGAGATTTTTGAGGGTCACCTGGTTTTCATTTTCCCAACAGCATAACATGTTCATGAAAAGTGACCTAAGATAACTTAATCCTATACTGACCACTGATTAACCATGTCCGTCCTCAAGAATGTTGAGGACTATTTTCCAGTGCCCAAAATAGTGCTTCCAAGTTCGAATGGAAATAGAAAATATGCACTTTCCAAATCAGAATTCCTGCCAAAGACTCCGAGCTTGAGCCTGGTCATGAGACACATCTGATGAATGCAAGCTACCGGGCATTCTGCAGAACAACTGGTCAATTGATCCTTGTCAAAATATCAATGTGGTGAGATCAAAGGAAAGACTGAAGAACTGCTAGAGATGAAGAAAAGATGCTCAAGAGCCATGGGAACGGCATGCAATGGAAGAGATGGGGTTTTATTTTGTATTTCATTCAATAACAATGGAATAATTGGTGACATTTAAAAACAAATCTGCATCATATTAGGCTGTTTCAACAGCACTAATTTCCTCATTTGGATTATTATGGCATGATTATATGTATTTCTCAACTCTTTCATCCACTTTTCTTTCTCCAAGGAGATCAGTTAAATTAATCAAATGATATTAAGATTAAATTAATTTCTTCCTATATGAGAAGTTAAGCACTAAAGTGAGAATTTATTGGATAGCATGGAACTTTAGAGGGCTACAGTCATTGTAATAACTGAGAAGTTTTCATTTGTATAACCAATTTCTGTCCCCTTAGGGATGACTCCTATTGAAATGCATAATATAAAAGACTATGCCTGCTTTTTAAGAAATGCATTCTGAAATATTCAGGGGGTATAGATCTATCACATCTTCATCTTTCTCTAGTAACTTAAACATGGATAGTAATGCGGAGAGCACAGGACAGAGGATAAGAGAAGAAAGAGGCACATGAAACAAACATGGTCAAATAATAACATTCAGGGATTCTATATAAAATATTAACATACAAAGACAAATAAATAGAACAAAAGAAAATAATAAAAAGCACAAATGACAAATTGATTTTCAGCAAGGGTTCTGTCTTGCCACATGATTCTGTCTCCACGCCCTGACTCCTAGAGACTAGCTCTGTGTCCTTGGATTTTTTGCCTTCAGAGTCATAAGCTAAATAAACTTCTATTCTTATGAATTACTCAGTCAGTTAATACCAATCATATCAGTGGAAAACAGACTAAGACAGTCATATTAAAAATGAACTCCAAATGCAGCAAAGGCCCAAATGTAAGAGCTAAAACTGTACAACTCTTAAAATTGGACAGAGGAAAACATTTCAGTACTCTATATTTGGCAGTGACTTTCAGAATATGCACCAAACATGCAGGCAATAAAATAGAAAATAGATATGTTTGGTTTTATCAAGATTAAAAACTCTTAGACATCAAAGGACAACACTGAAAGATTGAAAAGATACCCTATAGTATTGAGAAATATATATGTCATAAACCGTGACATTTAACAGTGAATTAAATACCTAAAACACACAAAAACCTCCTACAACTCACATTCTCTATCTATCTATCTATCTATCTATCTATCTATCTATCTATCTATCTATCTATCTATCTATCTATCTCATACACACATACACAACCACCAAGGTAAATAAAGAACTTTAATATATTTCTTTTCAAGTATTAAAAGGAGGAAACAACCAAATTGTCCTTCAACAAGTGAAGGAATGGATAGAAATGTGGGATATAGACATAGTGGAATAGGACTTGTCCTTAAAAAGAAATCTTATACATATATTAAAACATTTATCCAAAACAGCTTAAAACCACATGCTAAGTGAAGCCAATTACATAAAAGAGCACAAAAACATTAGGGTACATTTATATGAAATCCAAGGATAGGAAAATAGAGACAGAAAATAGACAAAGCAGGCAAGTGGTTGTCAGAGAATGGGCAAGAATCAGAAACGGAGAGCTAGTATGTAGTAGGTACACAGTTTCTGTCTGAGGATGAAATTGTCATAGAAATGGGCATGATGGCTACACAACATTGTGAATACACTTCACACCACTGATGTAAACTTCAATTAAAATGCTAAACTTCACATTAGATATATTTACCACAGCAAAAAAAAATACAGCATATGGGAAGATTTTTTTGGTACTATTCCCATAATTTTCTTATAAATGTAAAATGACAACACAAGAAAAAGTCATAAGAAAGTTCATCAGCATTCAATGACATCTCTGGTATAGGTGATAATGTCTACTTTGAGGGGAACACACAGCTCACTGGGAGTAATCCCAAGTTGCCCCAGCAAAGGATTGTCTCTATCAACTTGCCTGTAAAAGCCCATGCTCCTATCCCAGGGTCATCTTAGCCTTTTGCTCAACTGAAGATCTCTTTTTACTTGGTCCTTTGAACAATTAGGAGTTATCTGGGACTAAGTGTTGACTTCTGCTGGTACACAGGGACAAGAATAATGCTAGACGGGCTTGGCAATGGCTTTGCCAAGCATGTAGACCGAGTCCTCCAATGTTATGCGGATATTAAAGAGTTTATAGCTCTTTAGCAGTGAGTGAGGTTGTTGTGTAAGACTATTTCTCTAGCATCAGAGCACATAAATAATATCCATAGAGAAGAGATAAGATGAAGAAATTAGCCTGTGAGTGTTATATTGACCACATGTCAATTTCCCATTATTGTATATTGTGGAATTTACATAAGATTAACAGTTGTGTGCTCTCCTACTTATATATGATAAGGTGTTATCTTGCCTGTTTGAGTGTACCAACTCAATTCCAAGAATATAAAAATAAAATGGTTGGGTTATTGAGTTTATTGAATAAAGCATGCAGAATCCCATCTGTCCTTTTTTCCCCCTCATACCTGGTGAGTGTATCATTTATTTTCCAGTTAAAAAATACGACCTGGATGGGTGAATGTGGTTAATTATGAATAAAACTGGGGATTATTCTTTATGTTTGACTCTGAGTTGGTTTCTTCGAGACAGCCACTCTTTTTTAGAGGGGAGGGAGTAAGAAGTGAAGAGTCAATTGCTTGGTGTCCTATGTGTCACAACTTCCCCAACACTTGGTCAGTTTTTAGTCAGAAAAGAAGCTAACTTCATTTGTTTGATGTCACTAAAGCTGTCATATCTGGTGCTCAACTTCCATAAGCCTATTCTTTAGGCAAAGGTAGGGGTTAGGCAATATGTATTCATCTGTTTTCTTTTGTTTTTGAGGAATGAATAAAACCTGCTTTAGGCCAAGTGTGACCACAGTACACATTTACCTATAATTTACTAAACCAGCATGTTATCTTCTAAATGAAGTCTATCCAGACTTCTTGTTTTGAAATAAAATCTCACTATGTAGCCAAAGGTGGCTCCACTCTCCATCCTCCTGACTGAGCCTCTGGGATTGCAGGTGTGTTGCTTGCTTCTCCAAGCTGAGATAATCATAGTAAGACTTCTGTAAGATACATTTCTCTTACTTCCCCCCACTTGTGTGTGTGTGTGTGTGTGTGTGTGTGTGAGAGAGAGAGAGAGAGAGAGAGAGAGAGAGAGAGAAAGTGAGAAAGAGAGACTGAGAGAGAGAGGCATATCTGTGTGCATTTTAGTGGGCATACTGGTCTATTTGAGTACATGTGGAAACCAGAAATAAATTTGGGTATAATTCTTCAGGAGTTGTCTGTATTCTATTTGGGAAAAGGTTTCTCACTAGGACCTAGGTCTCACTAATTCATCTTGGTTGGCTTGACCAGAAAGCCTAGGAGATCCATCTGCATTCTCCTCCCCTATTCCCCAATGCTAAGCACATGCAACCTTACCTAACTGTTTGTATGAGTGAGTTCTGGGGGGGGATCTCAGGACTTTGTACTTACACATCAAGCAAATTACTAGCTATGCCCTCTGCCCCTAAGACTTATTGTACAAATTTAAGTTACATGAAATAAGATACACACACACACACACACACACACACATTGAAACAATTTCTATAGGTAGGAGGTCTAATATACCTGTTGCCTTTGAGAGACATATTTTTTGTATGCTGGGTGGAAATTGTATTTGACATATGCTCTCTCTACAATATAGTATCAATTAGTCCCCCTTTAATCCATGTATTCATTGTATTAATAATGCTCCCCTTTTATATATCCAGTCTTAGTTACCTACATGGTACAGTTGTGTATACCTTCTTCACATCCTCTTTTAATTTTCCTGTCTACTTCTGGCAATTATTGTGCTTTAACTCTTTGTTCCTATATATCTGATTTTAAAAAAATTCCATATATGGCAGGTGGTGATGATGCACACCTTTAATTCCAGCACTCGAGAGACAGAGGCAGGCAGATGTCTGTGAGTTTGACATCTAGAAAACTACAAAAGCTAGTTCCAGGACAGTCCCCAAAGCTACAGAGAAACCCTGTCTCGAAAAGCCAAAAAATTAATCCATATATGAAATCATGCAGTATGTTTATATGTAGTTATTTTATTTAATAAGTGTCCTACAGGATAATGAAATTGTTCAGCAAATATGATCACTTGCCTCTAAGCCCGAGAGTCTGAATTCAATCCCCTTTACCCACATGGTGGAAGGAGAGAACACACAGGCAAATTGTCCTTTGACTTCCATGCTGTGACACTCACACATACACACACACACACACACACACACACACACACACACACACACACACACAGAGAGAGAGAGAGAGAGAGAGAGAGAGAGTTGAAAGTCCTGCAAGTGAAACCACATTACTGCAAATAGAAGCTTTTTGGGTCAAGCCGTATACATTACAGTATCTTCATTTCTCTGCTAACAGACAGTTTTAAATGTTGTGAATGATGACATAGAACTTGAGAGTGCAGATATCTCTTTGAGATGTTGATTTCACTTCCTTTGGGTATATAACCCAAAAAAATACACGTGGACCATATAGTAATTCTAGTTTCAGTTTTTTTGAGGAATTTACAATACTATTTGGTAACAGTCCCATTTTTAGTTTTGGCTCTGATTGTTCATGATGCAATAACTAAAATGGCATTGACAAGGTTAATATTAATGACAAAGTTGATCTTATTTACATTTTTTTAGCTCTAGGAGTTTTACATTATTGATCCTTACATTAAAAATTTTAATCAGTATTGAGTTGACTTTTATGTATGGTATACAATTATGTCCAATTTCATTATTTTACATATTTATACCCAGTCACCAACATGATTTATAATAGATTTTTTAAGTCTATTCTCAACATTAAAGATGTACGAAGGCCTTTTTCTGTCATGAATATGATTTTCAGAATACTTCAACAATTTTTCTATGTTGCTAATTGTGTCTGTTCAGGTCTGTGATTTAGTTTGAAATCATTTTTTAAGAAAATGCTGTTGATTTGAGAACTCTACCTTGAGGGTGGAAACAGAGAAATAATTTGTGAGTTTGTGGTAATGTTAAATTTTTTTAAATAATTTTTTATGTTAGCTTCCAATATATTTATAATATTTAAATAATTCAAACCTTGTAGTTAATGACATGCAATATTTATAACAATTCTTTTCATTTCTATTTTACAGGCAAAGAAGATGAAGCTCAGGGGAGCGTGGGATACCCTGAAGGCCACCCAGTAAGAAAGAGACGAGTGGAGGCTGTTTGTTTAGAAGCATTTCTTCCGTCCAGCAAACAGGACTCACACCACATCCCAGTCTCTCAATAAAAAGCCATAGTTGTAATGAGAGGCCTCTTGTTTGTTTCTGGCTGCTCAGCGCCGAAATGATCACATAGAAACCATATTATTTGCAATACTGTTTGGCCAATAGTTTAAGTGTATTTCTGGCTAACTCATGTCTTAACCCATCTCCATTAATCTATGTGTTGCCACAAGGCTGTGGCTTACTGCGTAAAGTTCTGGCCTCTGTCTCCAGTCAGGTTACATGGCTTCTCTCTGACTCCACCTTCTTTCTCCCAGCATTCAGTTTAGTTTTCCCCACCTACCTATATTCTGACCTATACAGGACTAGGACAGTTGCTTTATCAACCAATGGTGTTCATGGCATACAGAGGGGAATCCCACATCAAGCATGGCATTCCCACCCAGGAACTAAGCCAGCTTCCTTTCTCTGTCTCTTATGTTCAAAGCCATTTCCTCCCTTTCCAATTCCTCTTTCCATTCAGACTCCAATTCTTCCTCCATAAGCACCAATCTAGTTCAAGTCTCCTCTTTTAGTTCAGGACTACTCGAAACTGTTATGACTGTGCCATTCCTAGCAAACACAGAGTAGGAGGATTCACAGAGCTACAGTAGTTCTAGCCAAGGTTACATTAAGCATTTAACTTCACTAAGTTGTTACAGCTCACAGAAGCCAAGTATAAACGATAACTTTATAGCAAAATGAGCAATTCTTAGCTTGAGTGATTCTTGTTACTGTATTGTGCCTTGTCTTTTAGCTTCCATTTTAGCTTTTAGCTACAAAGACAGAAGAGCATGTCAGACCAGAGAGTAGACAGTATGCTTTCATAGTACTTCTAATATTTAGGATCTGAGTTTCCAGATCTTGGAGCCATGTGGGAACATGAATAACTGATGCCTCAATAAAAAAGCTGACCTTGTTCATGGTTTAACTGTGTGTGTAAAATGAAAGCAATGGCAATACTCACTGCTTCTTGACCTTGTTAAGAACTGAACCTATGAAAACCCTCTAATTGAGCATCATCTGAGCAGGACTATTACCCCATGACTCAGGCACTTGTGGGTATTTATCATTGCTCAATTAGTGGTGACTTTGAGCATAATATTCTTTTTATTCTTAGTCATACATCTATTTCTTATTAAATCCAAGTAAAATAAATCATTGGTTAAATTATAGATCATAAGGAACACTCATATTGAACTGTAACAAGTTAATGAGGAAATAAAACTGTTACCTTAGAAAATGGACATGAAGATGACCTTTAAAATTAAATATAACAATTAGGCAAAATTTTAATTTGCAAAAGATAAAGTTACTAAAATTTTACACTAGATATCAAGTATTTACCATGATATATTTGTCTTAATTGATTTGTTATCAAATGAAGATTTCTCCTTCACTTCATGTTGTTGATGGAAAAAATTCAGACTATTGACATAGTAGATTTAGGCAGTGACTTATTTAACAAAATAAAAGATAGTACCTTACAGAGTGCCTGGGATGAATTGGTCCAATGGAGTAGGATAGCCTATTGGGTTCTATGTAATGGGCTTTTAAAATATTTTATGGATATTTATGAGGAGATGGCATATTCATGGGGCAATGAGGATCCTTTTTCCCTCCCAAATCATGATGGATATGATATTTCTATTAAGATATTTATTCCCAAGATCTTAAATAAACACCACAGGTAGTGAGTGTGGGCATTGGAAGTGAGGAGAGGTGTTTTGAAACCACAATGCAAACTGTAGAGTAAGGAAGCCAGGGTCTTTTGAAGATATAGCCTCGTCACTGGTATGCATGCGTGGTGTCTAGAAAAGATCCCTGATACTTTATTCTGATACAGCAGGAAGAACATAAACACAGTTCCAAAACTGTTTAACCAGGGGTGGGATGGAGAGGAGTTCTGATGATCAAGGGGTGGTTCCACTAGTGCATGGCAGTCTTCTTGATTACTCCTCGCTTCCTGCCTAGCCAAGAAGCATAGCTACTGAGATACAGCTGCTGCCACATTCTTTGGCTGCCCCATATCTAAATCCATGCCCCATATCGAAACCCATTTCCCTGTTTCCTTTTAATGGGTGGTATGAATAAGCCAGAAATTTTCAATTTTTTGCCTTCCGTTTTCTTCCTCAAGAAAACCCTTAAAATGAATATGGGTTGATTATTCATTTGTGTGTGCATAGCTTTTTATACATGCACAACACACACACATACACACTTTAAACTTATACAAATAACTTATTTTTAAAACTTATTTCTGCTTAATGTCAGAAATAGCCAAATCTAGTAGGTTCCATATGGCACCAGGGATATCCCTAGATTTTAATTAAATTTTTGGAAGGGTTTTTTTAAGTTGCATCTTTAAGGTCTAGTAGCAGAACAAAAAAATCACAATAATCAAAACTATTTTTGTGCATTCATGATATAGCAAAAATGCATTTTGATCTGCATTTATTTAATACACACAGTACCATCTCCAAGTTAAATTTGATAAGCAAAATGTATTTTAAATCTATCCATAAATTACATCTTTTCATAACTAATTTAAAGTTCATTCAATAATATAAAGCATTTATTTAATGCAGATAACTCAGATTTATCTTTTTAAATATATTTTATTGATTGTTAGTAAAGAACAATAAAACTAGCTTATAATTTAACTTTTAATTACAACATATCAGGATAGAGTAACATAATAACTCATTTATTTTGTACTGTGCAAAAACATGCTGTAAATTATTTTTAAAATTGGGTGTTCTTTCAATTTGCCTGTATGGATGTCACTTTAGAATTAAAAGGAACAGAGAAAACAAGATTGATTTAGGTTAATCTGAAAGCATACAAACTAGACAAGGATCATAAGTGATGAGATTCAAGCTACTTCATTTCTGAGTCATGTACTATTACTGTGTACCAACTAGCTCATTTGCTAATCACTCCACTGAGCACAAAAGAATTAGAGTTCAAATCACCAACTCACAGGCTTGTGGGTAAATAAATATGTGTTGTTTTTAGAACTGCCTTTCAGTTCATTGAACTCATAATTAAGTGAAAACAGACCACCACAATCATAGTGGCTTTTGTTAGTACAGAGCTGCAATACATACAGTTTTCCTTAGTTCTTCTCATTCACTCGAAAATGTCACAGGCATTCACTACACAAATAATTTTAGAGTTCTTATTATAGGTTCAATCATAGTGATAGGATCAAGAGATTGAACCAGAGGGAAAAAAACATACCGAACCCATATGTTCATGGCTTTAAAGACTTAAACTATGTGGTAAGCAACAGAGGAGCAACCAAATAATGCAACATTCAATGGTTTTTATTGTAAACAAGTAAAGAAATATTTCAATGAAATATAGTCAGGTTTTTAAATCTTAGATTTATATCATTGCATAGCTTGACCATGTCATGAGTTTAAGCATTATTTCATGTCCTCTTGAAAGAGGCTGAGTCTATTCAACTTCATAGATATCTCACTTGAGCTCCTAAGTTACTACAAAGGTGACCTGACTGGAGACATATGATATGTTGTCTTAACACTCAGCATCAAGGTGTTCTTTTCAAGAGAATTGGCAACTGTATCTAAGAGCTGGTTTTCCATTCTGCTACAAACCAAGGAGTCTTTCTGCTGCAACTCTGTGTAACCCCACCATCAACTGAATCCACTAAGGCCCTTCTGCAGTTATATCCCAGACCTTAAACATGGGGTATAGAGAGGTATTTATAAATATAGATATTATAAGATGAACAAGTACGTTTATCTCATAGTACAAACACCAAGCTGTCAGTCAGCTTTCCATCAACTTAACAAAATACCTGGTCAACTTAAAAAAAATGAAAGGAGTATTTTGTCTCCTGATTACAAAGGTTTCAGTCTGTGGTTAACAAGCCACATTGCTTTGGGGCCCATGGTGAGGCAGTAAATCTTTGAGGGGAGAACTGAAGAAGTAAGCTGATAATTTCGTGTAAGCTGGAAAGCAAAGAGAGAAAAAAACACAATCATTTCACACTCTTCTTGCCCTGTTAATCTAAACTCTCCCACCAGCCCTTATCTCTTCAAGGGTATCATGACCATATAATAGCACCAAATACAGACCTTTGGGGGAATTCTCAAGATATGCTGTATATGTGTCTCTTATCTGGGGGCATGACCAGGATAGCTCAAAAGAAAATAGAATAATTATAATAGAAAGATCCAAAATAGAAAGCAGAGATCCAAAAAGTAAACACATTGGTTTTATTATTTTTTATTTTTAATAATATAATATAAAATAAGATAAAAACTAACAGGTCAGAATTGGACAAAGAAAACAAATAGAAGGAAAAGAGCCCAAAGAATGCACAAGAGTTGTAGACCCATTCATTTACACACTTAGGAATCTCATAACAACACTAAACTGGAAGCCACAATATGTACAAAGGACCTGGTACCGACCTGTGTAGACTTTGGGTTTGCTGCCCCAGTCTCTGTGAGTTCATGTGAACTTTGCCCATGTTGATTTAGACGGTCTTATTTTCTTGGTGTCCTCCATCCACTCTGGGTCTTTCACTCCTTTTACTTCCTCTTCTGCAGGGTTCCCTGAACCCTTGTGGGAGGGACTTGATGAATCCATTGCATTTTAGGGCACAGTGTTCCAAGGTCTCTCACTCTCAGCATGTCTAGCTGTGGGTCTCTGCATTCAGAGGAAGATTCTCTGATGATGGCTGACCAATGCACTGATCTCTATATAAGTACAGCAGGATTAAGTTATTGCTACTTTTTTAAAAGATCAGTCTCTAGTGTCAGGTTCCTAGTTACCCAAGAAGTATTGGGTACAGCCTCCATCTTCTGGTGTCAAATTGGTGCGGGAGAACAATTCTATATCTGTCAATTAAGTTTTAAATAAGCGCTGATTGGCCATTAGCCAGGCAGGATGTATAGGTGGGATAACCAGACAGGAAGTAGAGGCAGGGAAAAGAGAACAGGAAGCTCTTTCCCCAGTCCTGCCCAGACCACCGAAGAAGCAGGATGTGACCTGCCCCACTGAAAAAGGTACTGAGCCATGTGGCTAACATAGATAAGGATAATGGGTCAATGTACGTTATAAGAGCTAATACAAAGCCTGAGCTAATGGGCCAATCAGTTTATAACCTAATGTAGACTCTATGTGATTTTTCTCTGGGACTAAACAGCTGGGGGACTGGGTGGGACAGAAACCCCAACAAAGCAGGCCCCTCATGTTAACATCAAATCAGTCAAATTGGATATTGGTTGGTTACTCCTACAAATGTTGTACCACAATTACACTAGCACATGTTACAACAGTACACCATTGTAGATGAAAGAGCTTTTGTGGCTGGGTTGGTATTTACCTTTCTGCTTTGTTAGCATACAGACTGCTTTCTTATACCAAAGATTCTAGCATATAGGAATGAAGGCTCTATGTAGGCACCAGCTCAACTTCTCCAAGTTCAATGAGTTGTACAGGTGTGGTCTTCTGCAATGGAGCCTTGCTGTTAGTTTCTGGAGTGCAACCTATAGTCTTGGCAATAACCTGGGTTGTATGGAAATTACCATGGGACCCATTTTCCCAACAACTCAATTAGATATAACCCAATCCTGAAACTGGAAACTTCACTTGGTGACAAGAGATAGCCAATTGGGGCTTTGTCTTCCCCACTATTTGGTGATTGTATTTAGAGTGCCTTCATATATGCATATATTTTTGGGAAGTTACTACTGTATTAGGTTTCCATACTACTCTTCAAATGGCCCTTAATTTTAGCTGTCTCTCTTCATATTCCCTCCTTCATCCCTCTCTTCCCTAGCCCTTTCAACTTGATCCTCCTGTTCCAGCCTCTACTCTACAGTATCCATTTCTAACTATCTATTCTATTTCCTTTTCCTAATAAGATCTATCAGTCCCTCCCCAGTTCCTTACTCTGTATCTAACGTCTGTGATTCTATGACTATAGCCTGGTAACAATTGACTTAGCAGTTAATATCCACATATAAGTGAATCCATACCATATTTGTCTTTCTGGATATGGCTTACCTCACCTAGAATGATTTTTTTCTAGTTCCATCAATTTACCTGAAAATTTCATGATGCCATTTTTTAACAGTTCAGGAATACTTCATTGTGTAAATATGCCACATTCTCTTCATCCTTATCCATTCTTCTGTTGAGGGACATCTAGGTTGTTTCCAATGTCTGGCTGTACAGAAGGAGAAGCAATGAATGTAGTGGTGTGAGTGTCTCTGTACTGTGATGAAGTATCTCTTGTGTATGTGGCCAAGAGTGCCATAGCTGGATAATGAGGTAGATAGAGTCCCATCTTCCTGAGATGGGACTTTCAAAGGTGTTGTTCATGAGGTACCACCACACTGATTTCTCTAGTGGCTGTACAAGTTTGCACTCCCACCAGCAATAAATGAGTGTTTCCTGTACTCCCCTTCCTCACCAGCATGGGATGTCACTTGTTTCGTTGATCTTGGTCATTTTGACAGGTGTAAGATGGACTCTAAAAGTAATTTGTATTTGCATTTCCTTGGTAGCTAAGGATGTTAAACATTTCTTTAAGTGTTTCTAATCTTTCTGTGTTCCATCTTTTGAGAATTCTGTTTAGGTTCATACTCCATTTTTTCATTGGGTTATTTGCTTTTTGATATCAAGTTTATTGAGGTCTTTATGTATTTTGGATATTAGTCCTCTATTGTTGGGTTTGGTAAAAATCTTTTCCCATTCTGTAGGTTGCCACTTTGTCCAAATTACAGTGTTGTTTGTCATGTTGAAGCTTTTTAATTCCATGAGGTCCTAATTATTAATTGTTGATCTTAGTTCATGTGCTAACAGTGTTCTTCTCAGAAAGTTCTTTCCATTGCCAATGATTTCAAAGTTATCTCACATTTTCTCTTCTATCAGATTCAGTGTGTCAAGTTTTATGTCGAGGCCTTTGCTATATGTTATGTTTTGTACAGAGTAATAAGTATGGATATGTTTGCATTCTTCCTCATGCAGCTATCCAGTTTACCAACTGTTTTATTTTCTAGTATGTATTTATGGCTTCTTGATAAAATATTGGTGTGTTGACTTATGTCTGGGTCTTCAGTTCTATCCCCTTGATCAATATATCTTGTTTTGTGCCAATACCATGCTGTTTTTATCATAGTTCTATACAATTTTAGATTGGGGATGGTGACACCTCCCACAGTTTTTTTTTATTATGCAGAGGGTTTTAGCTGTACTGGATTTTCTGTATTTTCATATGAAGCTGAAAATTGTCCTTTCAAGTTCTGTGAAGATTGTGTTAGAATTTTGATGGGGATTTCATTGAATATGTAGATAGCTTTGGGTAGGATGGTCATTTTTTACTCTGGTAATCTTACTGATTCATGAGCATGAGATGTCTTTCCATCTTCTGATATCTTCCATTTCTTTTTTCAATGCCTTATACTTTTTATCATGAAGGTCTTTCATTTGCTTGTTAGAGTTTCCCCAAGATATTTTATATTATTTGAGCTACTAACACATTGGCTTTAAAACTACATAATGGTTCAGTTAAATATTAACCTTTTATAACTTTGTCTTTCTGTTGTGAAAACAAAGATGTTGTTCCTATGAGTGAAATATAAGAGCCCAGTGGCGAATATCTCTCCACAGAGACAATTGTTGCTGCCTTCTACTACCAGAGGAGTCTACAAAGAGCACAATGGCCAAGCTCATTGTGGGTGCCTTGCTTCTCTCTGTTCTTGCAGGAGGTGTAGCCCAATTAGGTAGGTGCTGATCCCTGATGGGAAACTCTCCATGTCTAGAACAGATAGGGTCCAACAGCTTTTGCTGTTGCTGTTTTCAGGAAGATGTGAGTGAAAGGGGTGTGGGAGTCATTTACTCTCATCTGTGATGCAGCTGGAAACTGTGAGTACTTACTATCTTGTGTCTTTTGTGTGACAGAAAACAGAGAATGGTCTAGCTACTGTCTCCAAGCACAGGTCTCTATGGAATTGCAGTATTTCAACTGTTCTCTAAAGGTTTCTCTGCTCCCAAATTTCTAGGGTATCTCTGCTTGTTTGTTTTTGCTTTTAAGCAATTTTTCAAGACAGTGTTTCTCTGTAGCTTTTGGAGCCTGTCCTATAACTTGCTCTGTAGACCAGGCTGGCCTCAAACTCACAGAGATCCGCCTGTCTCTACCTCTTGAGTGTTGGAATTAAAGGCATGAACCACCACCACCCAAACTTCTCTTATGGTTAATCAATTTCTGCTCATTTCAGGAAGCTGGTCAAGGGCCTGAGTTCCTTATTGTGTATTGACTGCCGATCCCTCTTAGTCTCCTGTCATTGAGGCCCTTTCTACAAAATGGGCTGGAAGGAGTGTCAGTTCAAAATGCCACAGTCATTCTGTAATCAAATCTTAGAAATTCTCCAAATGTGTTCCACTCCTTACCAGTGAATCAGTCCATACCCAAATGGAAGAGAATTAATTTAGGTCGTATTTTGCGGGGATAGAGGTGGGAGGTAGGGGAGCAGGGGAAGGGGAGAGGGGGAAGGAGAAGGGAGAAGGACTGGGGAGAGCTTGGGGGAGTGGGAGGGTGAAGATGGAAGAAAGGTGGACATTGGAGAAGGGAATAAGATATCTACATTAAGAGAATCATTTTAGGGTTGGCAAGATACTTGGCCCTGGGGATCCCAGGTGTC